>JAIGNY010002449.1:0-50859 GCA_020152595.1 Chiridota heheva | reverse complement strand
TATATATATATATATATATATATATATATATATATATATATATATATATATATATATATATATATATATATATATATATATATATATATATATATATATATATATATATATATATATATATATATATATATATATATATATATATATATATATATATATATATATATATATATATATATATATATATATATATATATATATATATATATATATATATATATATATATATATATATATATATATATATATATATATATATATATATATATATATATATATATATATATATATATATATATATATATATATATATATATAATATATATATATATATATATATATATATATATATATATATATATATATATATATATATACAAATACACATATATATATATATATATATATATATATATATATATATATATATATATATATATATATATATATATATATATATATATATATATAATATATATATATATATATATATATATATATATATTATATATTTATGTATATATATATATATATATATATGTATATATATATATATTATATTTGTATATATATATTTATGTATATATATATATATATATATATATATATATATATATATATATATATAATATATATATATATATATATATATATGTATATATATATATATGTATATATATGTATATTATATATATATATATATATATATAAATTTATATAAATATATATATATATATATATATATATATATATATATATATATATATATATATATATATATATATATATATATATATATATATATATATATATATATATATATATATATATATATATATATATATATATATATATATATATATATATATATATATATATATATATATATATATATATATATATATATATATATATATATATATATATATATATATATATATATATATATATATATATATATATATATATATATATATATATATATATATATATATATATATATATATATAGATATACATTCAAAATTTCTAATTAAATTTTTTTTTCTCCCAATTTATACTGATACACTTACCTATTTTTCTTCATCTAAGCTGAATTCATCTTCTCCATTTTATCTCGCAGCTAGCTTCTCCTCATCTTCTGCCTCCCGTAGTACTTGGAGCGTTCTCGTTCAAAGAATGCAAGAAAATTTAATAAATGAAGGATTTCAGATATATTACTCAACTATTTACTCCTGATGTACTTGCCACATTCTCGTTATGAGTATGGTCTATGGAATGGCTTTATATTTTTCTTAACAATTCAGAAGAAATTGCCCCGGCCCAGCACACCAGCGTGGCGGAGCTATACTTTTGGCAGTGTGTGTGTAGGAAGGGAGGATGGGGGTTGGCAAAATCAAACAAAATTTTTTAATCCAAGCTACCCTCTTCCCCCCATCCAGGGAGCAGATCTATGTTTCAGTTTGGGGCCAAACTTTATTTCATCGAGAGTGAAGTAGCCCCCTCCCCAAAAAAAAAAAAAAAAAATTTCAAATCAGTATGCAAAACTAAAAGAAGTTGTGTTTACGATTGTTCTGGCAATTGAAATCAATTATTTTCTATATATCAGCTATGCAATATTTTTTCTCATCAAACCTTCCCGAAAATAAAACAAATTACACTGTTACACAAAAAATGAGTTGCCCGCAAATAAAGAAAATTGCACAAAAATTGAAACAAATTTCTCAAAACTAAAAGAAAATGCATGAACATTGAACCAAATTTCACAAAAATCAAGGAAATTGCGCAAAAAGTAAAACAAATTTTGCAAAAATATTTAACAAAATTTTTTCGTAAATTTAAAATTTCCGAGAAAAAAGAAGCCATATACCATAAGGGCCTATTCATATTTTCGGTGGCCTTGAGATGTTTGATTTTCCAACATGTAGATAATCAGAATATCGCTGAAGTAAGGACGCAAATGTTTCATGGGTATTCTCAGTAAAAAGTCGGCTATTTTTAGCAAGTCGGGTATTTTGAGCAAATGCTTTAAGAAATTTTGAAATAAGAATCAGATATTTTGAGCAAATATTAAGAAATTGAGGAAAATGTCGGATAAATTCAGCAAAAAATTTCTCCAGTGTGGGAAAACGTCGGATGTTTTGAGGAAAAATATGCGAATATGATGAAAAAACCGTCACATATTTTGAGGAAAACGTCGAATATTTTAAGCAATAACTTAGATGTTTTGAGCAGAAAGTTAGATATTTTGCGCAAAATACTTCAGGATTTTTAAGAAAAAACTTCAAACATTGTGAGGAAAAGGCCGAATATTTTAAAGAAAACTTTGGAAATTTTGAGGGAAAATACGGAAATTTGCAGTTAGCTCCAACTGCTTTCATCGAGATAACCAAACTAGAAGCTCAACGTATATTTTGGGGCGATTACAAATCTTTTTTGTGTGTTAAGTCGAGTAGACTGGGGTTGTTAGGAAAGAAATGCATGTTTGATGTTTATTTTTTCAAGCAAAAACTTTGATATCATTGTGATGCTATAGAACATAAATGATGTATATATATATATATATATATATATATATATATATATATATATATATATATATATATATATATATATATATATATATATATATATATATATATATATATATATATATATATATATATATATATATATATATATATATATATATATATTATATATATATATATATATATATCTATATATATCTATATATATATATATATATATATATATATATATATATATATATATATATATATATATATATATATATATATATATATATATATATATATATATATATTTTTATATATATACCTATATATATATATATATATATATATATATATATATATATATATATATATGTATATATATATATTTAAATATATATATATATATATATATATATATATATATATATATATATATATATATATATATATATATATATATATATATATATATATATATATATATATATATATATATATATATATATATATATATATATATATATATATATATATATATATATATATATATATATATATATATATATATATATATATATATATATATATATATATATATATATATATATATATATATATATATATATATATATATATATATATATATATATATATATATATATATATATATATATATATATATATATATATATATATATATATATATATATATATATATATATATATATATATATATATATATATATATATATATATATATATATATATATATATATATATATATATATATATATATATACATATATATATATATATATATATATATATATATATATATATATATATATATATATATATATATATATATATATATATATATATATATATATATATATATATATATATATATATATATATATATATATATATATATATATATATATATATATATATATATATATATATATATATATATATATATATATATATATATATATATATATATATATATATATATATATATATATATATATATATATATATATATATATATATATATATATATATATATATATATATATATATATATATATATATATATATATATATATATATATATATATATATATATATATATATATATATATATATATATATATATATATATATATATATATATATATATATATATATATATATATATATATATATATAATACAAAAATCAAAGACACCCAGAGTTAGTATAGAACTTATTAATGTTAATTTTGAAATTGTGAACAGAACTGGAGCTAACTATCCACTCAGGCAAACCATTCCAATCATTAACAACTCTTTGCGAAAAGCTAAAACGCCGAATATCTATCCGTGGGAACTCTTTAGTCAATTTCAAACTGTTACCACGTGTCACATGAGGATTAGCTGAAAAATGCAAGAAATTACAGGATGTCAAATCATCACTACCAGCTAGGAATTAAAACACTTTAATCCTATCGCCACGTACTCTTTTCCACTGAAGCGTTGTCGAAGAAAGACTTCATTATCTAGATTCATAAGAGAGAGTCCTTACTTCGGGAATAAGTCTAGTGGCTCTTTGCTGAACCTGCTCCAAAATAAACTTATCCTGCTCATGAAAGGGACTCCAAGCCTGAATAGTATACTCAAGGTGAGTCCTGACTAATTGCTTATACAAATTAAGAACACCCTCTCTACCACGAAAACAAAACAAATCTTCTAATCAAACCAAGCATCCTATTTGCCCTTGCAGCTGCTAAAGCACACTGTTTAGAAGGCTTTATATTACTAGTAATGACAACACCTAGATCCCTTTCCTGATCAAAACAACCAAGATTTGAACCATTCATGCAATAATTAAAAGCCAAATTGCTCTGACCAAAATGAATCACTTTGCATTTATCAACATTGAATGACATTTGCCATGTTTGGGACCAAGAAACTAACTAATCCAGATCAGTTTGCAAAAATGAAGAATCCCTAGCATCACCAACAATCTTGTACAGTTTAGTGTCATCAGCAAATTTACAAATCCTGAAGTCAATGGAAACATCAATGTCATTAATAAAGATTAAGAAAAGAAGCGAACCCAATACAGAACCATGTGGAACACCACTTGTAACCTTCTTCCATGGAGATACTTCACCATTAACAACAACTCTTTGTGACCTGTCAACCAAGAATCTATCCAACTAGCACACTTTTCCTCCACCAAGCGCTAAGGCTTGTTTTCAACATGAGCATGCCTAACAGAACCTTATCAAACAGTCAAATGCTTTTTGCAAGTCTAAAATAGATAACATCCACATTATGACCAGAATCAACTAGTTTAGTAACATCATCAAAAAATTTCAATAAATTAGAAACACAAGACCTCTTAGGTACATGTAAGAACCCGTGCTGGGACAAATTCAGCAAACCATTGACCAGTAAACAATTTAGTACAACATCCTTAGAAATGGACTCCATGACCTTGCACACAATACTAGTAAGACTCACTGGCCTATAGTTTCAGGGCAAACTTGGACACCCTTTTCTAAAATTGGAGTGACATTAGCAATTCCCAATCACTGGGAACAACACCAACATCAAAGAACTTTGAAAAGATAATACTCAGGGGAACAGAAAGAACAACAGATTACTCCCGTAAAACAGCAGGATGTATACCATCTGGACCGGGTGCTCTTCAAACACTTCAACTTCTTAGACACAACATCAACTGACAAATCAACATCCTTAATGGATACTGGAGAGTGCACACTAAGGTATTCCACAACATCATCAGCAAAGGATTCAAAAACAGAAACAAAGTAGTCCTTCAAAACCTCAGCCATATCCTTACCACTATTGACAGTAACACCATCATTAGCCTACCTGGAACTGGACCAAAAACCTCCTTGGGGACCAAAAACCTCCTTGTTGTTGTTTTGATCGAACATAAGAGTGAAATGACTTAGGATCACTTAACCTCTTTGGACAAACGTTTTTCAAAAAGCACTTTATCATCTCTTATCAAACCCTTTGTGAATTTTTCATGATCGTTATACCTATAGCTCAGCAGGACACCCACTGTTTTTATAACAACGCCACAACTTGTCCTTCTCCCGAACAGCATGCAAAACCTCCCGAGACATCCACACTGGCCGATTACGCCTACATAATTTCTTTAATGGGACAAAGCTATTTACACCCTCCAAAACTTTACTTCGGAAAACATTATTTACCCCATTACCCCATTGTGATTCCAAGAAGAATTTGTCAGACCTCGTTAATAAATTGTTCTAATAATAAATGCATGAATCTGAATCTGAATCTGAATCGGTTAAGTCGGCAAAAATCCTTCAAGAGGACATGAACGCCAACCGAGCGTAAAAAGTATGAGTAAAAAAAATTAAAAAACTAGTTAGCAATACAAGTGTTAGTAAGTTTGAGACTTGGTGCATGTACAATGTCTGACGGTAAAGCATTCCAATCCTTTAGTGTGTGAGGGAAGAAAGAGTGTTTATATACATTCTTTTTAGCATAGGGAACCTGGAAATTAAGGTCATGATTATTTCTTGTATTAGTTCTGACGGTGGGAATAAGTTCATCTTTATTGATGGCGACAAGATTGTTATTGATTTTATATAGCATATGTAGCTGGGTGTTGTATCTTCTTGTTTTAAGCAGGGGCCAATCTAATTTATGAAGCATGTTTTTTACACTAGATTTATAAGAGTAGTCTGCCATACAGAACCTGGCTGCTCTCCTTTGAATAGATTCAAGTTTATCCACATCGCACTGGTGATGGGGGTCCCAGACTGCAGATGCGTACTCAAGTACTGGCATGCTCCTGTCACAAAATGGCTGCGCCCTCTGAAAGAAATTGCGGGGAAAAGTTTGCAGCTGGTTTGCATAGTAATCAGCTCTTATTTCAACATACATTAAATGCGATTATTGCAAAGGTAGTTTTTCTCTTATCTGTGTTAATTTGATAGGTCAGTTAATGTCTTCCTCAGTAATATTGGAAGCGGAAAGTTGTCTTTAACTTTCATTGCACTTACTCTTGCATACGTAATCCGCGAAATTACCAACTAAGTAATGACTACAGTACAGTGTAATGTCTACAGTATGAACATGTGCTAACGTTAGGCCACACTCGAGATGGCAGTCACAGGGGTTGGGTTCCATAGGACATACGGTCATTTCCTGCGGAATTTCTTTCTCTGTTGTAACAAAAATACCCCGGCCACAAATCAATTGATAAATTCCTTCCTTACGCCTAATTTAGCGCGAGGGCCTATCCCAGTAGTATCCGATTTTAACGTTAGCTAAAACAAATTAGGCCTAATATTTCCCTTCCTAGAAGTCAAAATATACATCATTTATAAGCTTCATGAACCTAGGAGTCGGGTAGCTCAGTTGGTAGAGCACACGACTGAGATGCTGGAGGTACCTGGTTCAAGCCTCGGACAGGTCTAACCAGTTTTTCCACAGTTATGCAGAACTGCAGACAGGTACGCCGATCATCAAAGCGGAAGTACGTTGTTTGCAGCTCCTGCTCATTCAGCTGTTGAGAAAAGTGGCAATGGTTGAATGGTGCTCGCCGTCCTTCGGAGGGGACGTTAAGCCGTCGGTCCCGATGGTAGGACAGTCACACCCTACCTGGTTCTCTGAACACTTCTCAAAAAGAGTAGGGTGAAAACCCGGTGTTCATCCACTTCCGTCCCGGTCGCACGAGACTGGCATCTGCTATGCAGGCTATAGCTTGGCGTCTATGCTCCATATAGGAGTTTTGCCGAGTTACCGTGAGGGAGGATCATGTACAAACAAACAAACAAACCTGTGTATATCACTGTCGATGACCAAGATGCAGACCGAAGTCTTTAGACAGCCATTCATGTAGTCTAGGCCTAATCAGTAATGGCAAATGCATAGGTCTACATGTATTAATGGGCAAAATCTTTCGATCGATCTTCTTTACTGTTGATTGACCCAAAAATGGTGTAGAATTTACAATCAATCGTTTGTTATTAGTACTGTTTGTCATTTCTAAGCGATTTTCCTAGTAATCAACAGTTAACAACCGTTCAACGGATTTGCATAAACACGCAAAACGACTGGTTGTTTAAAGTCTACACTTGTCTCAAGCAATCACAGACAACAACAGACGTACTAAAGTTGCTAAAATAAAGCTGGAAATTTTCAGCATACAGGAGGTGGGTAGCGATTTTTTTTTTTTCAAAGCGGATTTATCTTAGGATTTTCGGAGACATAGCCATGGATAGGCCGGGGCATACTTGTAAGTTGTAGGAATGAGTTTCCCGGCGAAATAAGCGGTTTCGCATAGGGAGCCTATATGTGAATGACCCCTATGGTTGGCATTTAACAACCAGTTATGCTGCGTAGAAAATCCCACAATTTCTGAAGAAATTTCATTCCTTCAAAAAATACGCTGATCTCCCATTAGGCTACAGTACAGTACTTCTGAGACTGAAGTTTTGTATTAGGCCTAAGCCTACAGGAAATCTCCATTGACAATTCTGTTTAAATTTCTTGAAATCTCAAAGTTGTATTGAGTAATGCACTTGTCAATTGTATGACTCACCACTACACCCCGGACAAGGTGATTCATTGCACCAAAGTGGGTGGACAAACATATACATTGATGCACCACTCAGTCACTTAGGTAACTGTTCAATCACCTCTGTACAAATTCAATGGGCCTGAAGTAAATTGGCCCACCCCAGAGTCACTCTGGTGACTGACAATTTGGCACAATGATGTACATGTGAGTTACTATTTCATATTTCAATGACTTACCTTTGACTGACATTGCCGAGGGTAGTAGGGGTGAGTCATACAACTGACAAGTACATCATTCTTGTTTTCTTATAACGTTTGAATCATTAAATACAGAAATTAAGATTACGTTGTAGCTTGAAAGTTCCTGAACACTGAACTACTGTAAGCAAAATTGTCATTTGGATATCAACCCAGAAGTTTTATGAATATTTATTGCTAACTTGGATTCGTTAAGAGCACATCGGAAAGCGAAACCTAGCTGCTCTTATTTGAAGGATTTTTGGAAGGGAAATTTTCTTTTTTTGTGTCGGTTTTCATGGTAAATATTAATAACAAGTATATTTTCAATATTCAGGGATTTCAGTTGGGGGGAGGTTTAAAAGTAAATGGCAGAAAACATTTACACAAAATGTAAAAGTTGTTTTTCCATTGAGTTTATATATACATGTACATGTGAAGCAGTGCTCAAAATAAGCATTGGATTATCACTAGTCCATCAGGTTTTCTCACCTCACATAATGTTATATTCACTAGCCCGACTGAACTTTCCACAAGCCTTTTTTTTCTGTCGGACATTAAGATACTTAATTTATTTTGTTATTATTGTAAGACTAGCCCAACGTGCTTGCATGGGGAAATTGTGCTAGCCCACACATGAAGTCAGCTAGTCCCGAACAAGCGGGCTTTTGCTAATTTTGAGCACTGACGTAAAGTTATGTGGTAACTTTGCAAGTGGTCCTTCTACGGAGGAAACCATACTGTGGCCTATACATGTAGCTGGCTGCCTGCATCAAAGTCATGCCCCATTAATCTTATTATCACATCATCATTCTTTAATCAACCTCTCTGCATTACTAAGTGGGGCAAGCATCCTACAGTACGTGGTACTGGTACAGTACAGCTAGCTAGCAGTGCATGCTCATGCAGTCAATGCAATATACTGTGCGAAACAAATTTTTGCATACACAGACTGAGTGGCGACAAGATGATGAACAAAGATTGCGCAATACGGGCCCGCTGCCCGTATGAGACAGGAACAAGCAGGTTTTCGCCCAAAGAGGAGATCCACAGAACAGATTTTCATTCGGAGGAACATACTGGAGCATGAGTGGAACACATCTCTGCATGTGCATTTGATTGACTTTGAGAAAGCGTTGGATTTTCTACACTGAAAGTTTATGGAGCATCATGAGAGAATACTGAATGCCTGACAAGATCATCAGAATTGTAAGATCACTGTATGACAACTTTGAATGTGCAGTTTGTAGACGATGGCGAATTGACAGAGTGGTTCCAAGTATCATCTGGTGTGAAGCAGGGTGTGTGATGAGTGGTTTCCTGTTCTCACTGGCAATAGACTGGATGATGAAGAAGGTGGTAGTACAGTAGGTAAAAGGACAGGCATCAGATGGAGATTGACTTCGCTACTCGAAGATCTAGAATTCGCAGACGATAATGCTTTGCTCTCAGCTAGACATGACCACATCCAAAGGAAGACAGAGAGGATGGTAGAGATGGCAGGAAGGATTGGTATGAAGATGAATGTGAGGAAATGTAAGCACATGAGATTGAACACCAAGGTAGAGATGGCAGTGAAGATTGGAGACGAGGAGGTGGAAGACAGAGAGGATAGTGGAGATGGCAGGAAGGATTGGTATGAAGATGAATGTGAGGAAATGTAAGCACATGAGATTGAACACCAGGGTAGAGACAGCAGTGAAGATTGGAGACGAGGAGGTGGAAGACAGAGAGGATGGTAGAGATAGCAGGAAGGATTGGTATGAAGATGAATGTGAGGAAATGTAAGCACATGAGATTGAACACCAGGGTAGAGACGGCGGTGAAGATTGGAGACGAGGAGGTGGAAGACAGAGAGGATGGTAGAGATAGACAGGAATAGGGAAGGATTGGTATGAAGATGAATGTGAGGAAATGTAAGCACATGAGATTGAACACCAGGGTAGAGACGGAGACAGTGAAGATTGGAGACGAGGAGGTGGAAAGACAGAGAGGATGGTAGAGAGACAGAGAAGGATTGGTATGAAGATGAATGTGAGGAAAATGTGAAGCACATGAGATTGAACACCAGGGTAGAGACTGCAGTGAAGATTGGAGACGAGGAGGTGGAAGACAGAGAGGATGGTAGAGATAGCAGGAAGGATTGGTATGAAGATGAATGTGAGGAAATGTAAGCACATGAGAATGAACACCAGGGTAGAGACGGCAGTGAAGATTGGAGACGAGGAGGTGGAAGACAGAGAGGATGGTAGAGATAGCAGGAAGGATTGGTATGAAGATGAATGTGAGGAAATGTAAGCACATGAGATTGAACACCAGGGTAGAGACGGCAGTGAAGATTGAGACGAGGAGGTGGAAGACAGAGAGGATGGTAGAGATGGCAGGAAGGATTGGTATGAAGATGAATGTGAGGAAATGTAAGCACATGAGATTGAACACCAGGGTAGAGACGGCAGTGAAGATTGGAGACGAGGAGGTGGAAGACAGAGAGGATGGTAGAGATAGCAGGAAGGATTGGTATGAAGATGAATGTGAGGAAATGTAAGCACATGAGATTGAACACCAGGGTAGAGACGGCAGGAAGGATTGAAAGATTGAAGAGATTGAACACCAGAGGAGGTGGAAGACAGAGAGGATGGTAGAGATGGCAGGAAGGATTGGTATGAAGATGAATGTGAGGAAATGTAAGCACATGAGATTGAACACCAGGGTAGAGACAGAGCAGTTGAAGATTGAAGACGAGGAGAGTGGAAGACAGAGGAGATGGTAGAGATAGCAGGAAGGATTGGTATGAAGATGAATGTGAGGAAATGTAAGCACATGAGAATGAACACCAGGGACGGCAGAGATTGAAGACGGGAGGTGGAAGACAGAAGATTGGTAGAGACAGAGGAGGTGGAAGACAGAGAGGAGATGGTAGAGATAGCAGGAAGGATTGGAAGACAGAGAGGATGGTAGAGATAGCAGGAAGGATTGGTATGAAGATGAATGTGAGGAAATGTAAGCACATGAGATTGAACACCAGGGTAGAGACAGCAGTGAAGATTGGAGACAAGGAGGTGGAAGACAGAGAGGATGGTAGAGATAGCAGGAAGGATTGGTATGAAGATGAATGTGAGGAAATGTAAGCACATGAGATTGAACACCAGGGTAGAGACAGCAGTGAAGATTGAAGACGAGGAGGTGGAAGACAGAGAGGATGGTAGAGATAGCAGGAAGGATTGGTATGAAGATGAATGTGAGGAAATGTAAGCACATGAGATTGAACACCAGGGTAGAGACGGCGGTGAAGATTGAAGACGAGGAGGTGGAAGACAGAGAGGATGGTAGAGATAGCAGGAAGGATTGGTATGAAGATGAATGTGAGGAAATGTAAGCACATGAGAATGAACACCAGGGTAGAGACGGCAGTGAAGATTGAAGACGAGGAGGTGGAAGACAGAGAGGATGGTAGAGATAGCAGGAAGGATTGGTATGAAGATGAATGTGAGGAAATGTAAGCACATGAGAATGAACACCAGGGTAGAGACGGCAGTGAAGATTGAAGACGAGGAGGTGGAAGACAGAGAGGATGGTAGAGATAGCAGGAAGGATTGGTATGAAGATGAATGTGAGGAAATGTAAGCACATGAGATTGAACACCAGGGTAGAGACGGCGGTGAAGATTGAAGACGAGGAGGTGGAAGACAGAGAATTTTGTATATTTAGGAGCTAAGGTCAGTAAAGAAGGAGGTGGAACAAAATATAAACAAAATAGAATAGGAAAGACAAGATGTGTATTCAGAAACCTTGGGAGAGTTGGACAAATGGTGCAATTGGCAGACAAACCAAGATAATACTGTGGTCAGTATTGCACTTATATGGAAGCGAAGCGTGGAAAGTGACAAAGAGACAAATAAAACAAAGGCTAGAGGCATTTCAGTTCAAGTACTGTGAGACAAATATTAAGAATACCTTGGACAGAATTGGTGAGCAAATGGCAGGATCATAGAATTAACAGGGATTAATCAAATTATTGATGAATTAAGGAGACGTAAATGAAAATTGGATTGTGCATGTGATGAGGCAAGGTGACGAGTCATGCAGGAGTAGCAAATGGAGGAAAGTTGGAATACCAAAGATAACATGGAGAGGACGGTGCCAACAGAGAGGGATAGATATGGGTGGAGGTTGCAAGCCAGAGTTACAGAGAGCTGCAGAAGATTGTGAATGTTGGAGAGTGAGTGTCATGGCCTTATGTGCTGGCCTTAGGGCACAGAGAGATTTAAGGTTCATGTTGGATATGGTGGGCTGCCACGAGTAATACAGTGTGACAGATTGGAAAGCCATGTGTGACATAAGGTAGGATGCTATGTGTGACACAAGGTAGGATGTTATGTGTGACACAAGGTAGGATGCAATGTGTGACATAGGCTAGTATGAGACCATGGGATGTGATGCCATAAAGTAGGATGTGATGCCATAAAGTAGGATGTCATTGGGACGGATACCATGTGGAACATATGGTGGGATTGTATGTGGAACATCAGGTGGGAAGCCACTGATGCGGGACACAGGGAGGGATGCCATGTGGGACATATGGAAGGATGTCGTGTGGTACATATGGTTGGGTTAATGTGGGACATACATGTAGGGTGGGATCCATGTGGTTCGGCGTGGGATGCCATGTGGGACATATGGTGGAATGCCATGTGGGAGATCATATGGTGGAATGCCATGTGGGACAAGGCATGGGATGTCATATGGGGTGTGGGACATAGGATGTGATGCCCTGTGGGACATATGATGGGATGCCACGTGGGACATGGGATGTCATGTGGGACATGGGGTGGGATACTATGTGGTACAAATGGTGGAATGCTGTGTGGAACATGGGGTGGGATGCCATGGGGTGAGATGCCATGTGGTACATGGGATGCCATGTGGGACTTTGTGTGAGATGCCATTTTTATATTTGGTCGGGTCATATAACACGAATGTCAAATTGCATGGGCATGCGGAACATGACGGTATTTACCGTTCTAGTCTTAAATTGGAAGCTGTATTATATGTAGATACGGGAATGTGTAAGGGAGGTTCAGGTTGGAAAGGCTTAATGACATTCTTTCATTGACATTGGCAAGTTATAAGGTCTCTCCTTTCTTTGTTGTTCAATTGTTATAACTAAAAGGTGTCATAGTAATATAAAGACTGTTAGCTTTTACATGTTTTATGAGTTACTGCATTGGAGAGGTAACCTTGAACTTTTTTTGTCTTAAAATAACTGGGAAAACTAAAAGATATTTTGAAGCTTGTAGTAAAATTAACAAATCAAATGAAAATGTGAGTGCCTTTTTCAAACCTCGAGTAATTAAAAAAAATCTGGCCCTATACTTCCCTTAATAAGCCCATTCTCTATACTAGCTGTAAATATTCGCGCATATTTTCCTTCTGACAGTTCTTTGAGGTATCCGTAAAGAATTGGTTATGATGGATTTATTTCTTAATTGGTAAGATAAATTGGTAATATCAAAGATTTTCTTTCTTGTTCTTTTATTCCTACCCAAAAATATTGACCATATAAATGTACATAATTCTATTGTAAACATGTGTTTTTTCTCTGTTAAGTACAATAAAATGTCCGTACAAGCAAAAATGTTGTATATGTCTTCTGTATGACTTTAAATGATGTTATGTTTTAAACTTTGTTCAATTAAAATGTTTAAAGGACTATGGACAACTGCATGCAACATGGGCTTAAGTGGTTAAGTGATTTGAACCATTAAAACAGCAACAAATTACATCAAATTTGGCTAAAAATGACCAAATTACATCACTTTGAGTTTTTATTTGTAAAAGCCTGAATACCCTTTTGCCAATGTTGTTTGGAAAACAGCATTGGACTTTGGGTAAATGTTTTCAGCATTGGATCATACCCGGACTTTGGGTAAATGTTTTCCGCATTGGATCATACCCGGACTTTGGGTAAATGTTTTCCGCATTGGATCATACCCGGACTTTGGGTAAATGTTTTCCGCATTGGATCATACCCGGACTTTGGGTAAATGTTTTCCGCATTGGATCATACCCGGACTTTGGGTAAATGTTTTCAGCATTGGATCATACCCGGACTTTGGGTAAATGTTTTCAGCATTGGATCATACCCGGACTTTGGGTAAATGTTTTCCGCATTGGATCATACCCGGACTTTGGGTAAATGTTTTCCGCATTGGATCATACCCGGACTTTGGGTAAATGTTTTCCGCATTGGATCATACCCGGACTTTGGGTAAATGTTTTCAGCATTGGATCATACCCGGACTTTGGGTAAATGTTTTCAGCATTTGGCATTGGATCATACCCGGACTTTGGGTAAATGTTTTCCGCATTGGATCATACCCGGACTTTGGGTAAATGTTTTCAGCATTGGATCATACCCGGACTTTGGGTAAATGTTTTCAGCATTGGATCATACCCGGACTTTGGGTAAATGTTTTCCGCATTGGATCATACCCGGACTTTGGGTAAATGTTTTCCGCATTGGATCATCCCCGGACTTTGGGTAAATGTTTTCCGCATTGGATTATACTCGAATCATCATGGAGCTAGAACAGACATTCTGAAATTAATAAAGATTATGATATGTGTTCCTCTTACTATATCACAAATTCTGCACAAAATTTAAAGTTTGAAACTTTGTTTAGTCTGAACTTGAAAACTAAATAAGATTTTTACAAATAATCAAGATTTCTAATGCTCTTATTTTAATTCTTGTAGATGACCATACTCCTTTAATGACATTTGAAACCACAAATATCATTAAATATCTTCTTTATATTATTTTACACTAGTTTTTTTATTGTTCAACCACATATTGAAACAATAAATTACGAGTTAAGTCTTTCAATTTGAAAATAACCTAGTAATCAAAGTTTGACATGTGTTTCAATATTGGGAATGTGATATATTAACAAAATTGACAAAAAGGATTAGTTATAAATAAAGGATTGATATAAACCAAATTAACTTTCCTGCCTGTTCATACAATCACAAACATAACAAAATTGCATATCTCCACAAACATTTCATAAAGCTATAAAGTAGCTTAATTTGAGCAAAATTAGATTGTTTTTAAAACAATAAATTAAAGTTAAACCTTTAAAACAGGCTAAATTGGGGCCATACAAAATATGGGATTGGGTATAGACTTATTGGTTTTCAAGTGATAATATTATTTTCCATGCCGTTCAACACAAAAAAAAACTAAAAATAACACATAAAAAACAACATAAGCTTCGATTTTTATAATGCGACTTGGGAATAAAACTTTTGTACGAGTCTTGCATATGATACATTTGTATACAAAAAAAAAAGAAGGTAGTAGCTAACGAGTAAACAAAAATATTAATGATAATGCATTTGAAGTGAATACAGAAAAAGAATAAACTGATGGAACAACTGTATAGCAGTAATGAAAATATAACAATTGTTAACCTTTGCTACAACAAATTGTTCATAACTTAGTTTTTTGATTGTTATGTTTTTGTTCCTTTAAAATAACTAAATAGTACAACATATTTCCACCCGCGTGACTTAACAACAACCACAATATGTATCGTTCAATTATAACATGCCATAATGAACATTGTGCTTGTGCTATATAATAATTCATTTCCTAGTTTGGGGCAGTAAAAGTTAATTTTTACTGATACGTATTGATTTTCTTTCAACAATTTTAAATATATTTTAACTGCAGCCTTATTTTAAGTATTAAAAGATCTTTAAATGATTAGGTCAGTGGTCAAGCAAGACCATCTTATATGAAAGACTTTAAAAAAATGAAATGATGAAAGAAAGCATTTGAAAATCGTATTCCGTTAAGGACATAGTCTCAAGTTTCCTTAATCTTTATGTATTCTATCATATTGTCTTGTAATTTTTATTTATATGTCGGCAAAGTAGAGACAATCTTGTAAGGGTAATTATAATTTACCACCTGAAGAAAGTTTTAATACAGAAAGAGAAAGATATATATATATATATATTTTTTGTTTTGTTTAATATATGTTCAATTGTTTATACTGTTAGGATGAAGGTACCAAACTTGCATGGCAGACTGTACACCAGTCATTTCTACACAGATACAACAGCCTACTTGAATATGTCCTGAACGGAATAGGACCTTTGCTTTCTTCACCATTCTGATTCTTTTGGAGTTCTTTCACATAAAATGCAATTGCTCGACCACTTAACTTAACCTTTAAGAGTAAATAAACAAATACAGTATTGTTTAAAATAAAGAAACTGATAAATGTTATTTAACTTGTGCTGATAAATTTTTAATAATATTTTTGATATTATGGTGAAATGAAGAATACACAGCTTAAAATCTTCAGTTTTCTACATTTCAGCCCAGCATGATTTTAATACTGCTTATTTAGTTTAAATTGGAAATATATGTTCCGTGTTTATTTGAAAAATGTTGTATAAAAGTTGTTATCCCAAGTAATTATCCAATTTCATTAGCTTTCTGTCAAAACGTTTTGTTTTCAGGAAAAAAAAAAAAATGCATCATGTATTTTTGCCATTTCCAATAACTTTAAAGCAGCCGGTGGATGAAAAGTCAAGGTGATGTTTCTTGTAGTCTCGATGTATAACACTAATGCATCCCATTTTTGCCTGTTTTCCTAAACCTCTAAGGAGCTGAGTTAAGTGTCATCAAGAATTATGAAATTTTATTAAATTAATGTTAAAGTAATTTTGAAATTACCACAGTATCAACAAATAGTCATGTGTTACTTCAGTATTAAATACTGTTATTAAAAATAACCAAAAAACATGAGCAAAACACATGACAAAACACATGACCAAAACACATGACCAAAACACATGACCAAAACACATGACCAAAACACATGACCAAAACACATGACCAAAACACATGACCAAAACACATGACCAAAACACATGACCAAAACACATGACCAAAACACATGACCAAAACACATGACCAAAACACAACCAAAACACATGACCAAAACACATGACCAAAAAACACATGACCAAAACACATGACCAAAACACAAAACCAAAAACAAAACACATGACCAAAACACATGACCAAAACACATGACCAAAACACATGACCAAAACACATGACCAAAACACATGACCAAAACACATGACCAAAACACATGACCAAAACACATGACCAAAACACATGACCAAAAACATGACAAAAAACATGACCAAAACAAAACAAAAACATGACCAAAACACATGACCAAAACACATGACCAAAACAAAACATGACCAAAAAACACATGACCAAAACATGACCAAAACACATGACCAAAACACATGACCAAAACACATGACCAAAACACATGACCAAAACACAAAGAAAGATATGCTTATATATGTCAATATTATATGGAATGATAAATCCTCCAATTTAATTAGATGGTGTACCATATTTAACAAATACATGTTATATGTTCCAACATACATTATGTGGACACTTATGAAGGAGCAAAATTATAAGAGGGAATAGTACAGTGAGCCACTACCACTTTGAGACAGGTGTGGAAAAAGTAGTATTTTTTGCATTTAAAATCTTTAAATACATTAAATGTCTAAACTCAAGAGCTTTCTCAAAATCAAATTTCTGAGTTTATCCTCAATTATTTGAATTTAAAATCTCACATCGTTATAGACTTCCGTATAAAATATGTTTGTTTAATTCTTTTCAAATATATTACAAGGTATATGAAAAATATAAATGTATACAATACTACCATGAGAAGCAGTACAAAATTCTTTTACATACATATTCACAAATTATATAAATTAACACCTGTTATAAAAGGCACTTCATGAAAGTGTCAAAACGTTTAATCACCTCTTTTTGAAAATTAATTTGTATCATCACCACCTTATATATATTTTATTAATGTCTTTTCCACGTTTCTTCAAATGGTAAACTATAAAAAATATATATAGAAAAAAAAAAAAAAAAAATCCGTTACTACATTCTGTTCTACCATAGAATCAGAAGAGAATCCTTTTTACTTCCACGGTTTCTACAAGGCTTTCTTATAGGGACATATCCAATGGCGTAGCTAGGATTTTCATATTGGGGGGGGACGGAGGAGGGAGGAGAGGGTAGATAATTGAATTGAAACGACTCGATATTTAGCGGTGTAGCTGAGGTGACACTTCTATCGCAAAGCGCTCGATTTGTCGGCGTGGGGTCCAGGGGTCCGCTTAAGGGCCCCTGGCGAAGCCAATGGACGAAGCCCATGCAAGCTCTCGCAAAATTTGACACTCCAAAGTCAAAGACGTATGACACAACGCATATCACAATTCACAATAATTAAAATATTGCGAGGGGGCGATTACCCCCTCGCCCCTCCCTGGCTACGCCACTGGGCCTATCCAAAATTGCGCACGGACAAAAATGATGCTACAATACATTAAGTCTTTCAGGAATTTGAGCCTATGACATAAACTAGCCTGATTACAACCGTTTAATACACAAATGTTTCCATTGTTTTAATTAGATATCAAAGTACTAGGATTTTGGATTACTTTGTTCACTGTTTCAATTGTGTTTTTTTTTTTTTTTTAATCCTTTATCATACCAGTTAAAGTTGCTTCACCCATGAACCAAGTTTTGTACTTTTACCGCCAAACGTATTAAATAAATAACACGCAAATGTAATTTTGATGAACGTACGTTTGTTCCTTTTATATTATGCTCACCGCTTCCAAATATTATAACACTGTTAATACTTTGACCATACCGCCCGTTGTTTATTATCAAAAACAACAATAAGTTTACTATCGAATGAAAATCACCTGCCCAAATTCTCTATTACAGCAACATAAAATCTATCCACACCTTATAAGTTATAAATAGGGTTGAACAAAAAAAGCCACTAACCAAGCATTTCCACCACCGACACAAAAAAAGTTACTACCCTTTAAAAAATGTAACCATCCACAACTTACTTCCTCTAAAAATACATAATCCACCTAAAAATAACATCGTCTAATATTTACGACCACTGACTGCTTCATTTCAAACCACACATCAATCAACGCCAGAGAAAAATAAACCGCCGCCTTCTTCCTTTTATACCACCACTTGATATAAACCACCATCGTTGCATAAATTCGACCACCGACTTGTTTAACTTACACCACCACTCCACATAATGTTTTCATCGACTCATAAGTTTGACCATCGACTTGTTTTTTTTCCACCATCACTTCAAAAAAAACTTGCCATCGCCTCATAAATTCGACCACCGCCTCACAAATTCGACCATCGCCTCATAAATTCGATCACCGCCTCATAAATTTGATCACCGCCTCATAAATTTGATTGCCTGTTTATTTTTCAACCAGTTTTTGCCTACTTGGCGTTCCATAGAACCTGGCAGTCACCTCTGGTGACTGATGGGAAAATGCAGGTAACTACCGTGTCTGTCCGTTAATGTTGTGTATTCAATTGTTGTTGTTGTTGAAGTAAACTGAACCAGCTGTTCCGAACCTACCAACTACGTAATGCCCCAAAATAAACAAGATCTGTCGCTCACCAAAACCGCGCCTGCGTACTAGTCTCATGCAACCTTTTCAAGAAACGGGTACTTTCTGGCAGCAGACAGACATAAAGCTAGTATCCGATGTTTGCATCCTCATGTATGGGACATGTTTTTTCCGGAATTAAATGTTTAAGGTATTTATCAAGAGATGACGATTGCTTCTACTGTACATATCAGCAGGCTGAGATAATTCAATATTTTTGTAAAAGGAAATTTTCTGGATCTTTTAGAAACCAGTTACATGTACAGTATGCATGGTTAGGTTACGATGCCCAGTTTCGCGATTTTTAAGTATGCTATTACTTTTAGTACAATAGTAGTATGCCCCTACTACTAGCCCTAGGCATAATGTTGAATGTAACATTAGGCCAGCATGTAATAGTGTGGCCCAAATTGTAGGCCTATTCCAAATTTCTCATGATACAGTCTTGAGACCCTCGCAGACCAGATGCGACCGTGTGACATGACACATTTTTCTATTAGAAATCTTAAACTAATTAATGTCTTCGTAACGAGGCTGGCCGTAAGGTAATAATTTCTACCTGATTATTTATTGGATGAGGCATAATTAAAATTTGCTGTTCCTGAAATAACGAAGAAATTTTTATGCCAAGTTATGGCAATATTTGCTTCGCATTGAAAATTTTATGTAAAAAATGGTGGTAAAATTGTTTCTGCCAGCCTAATTATTCTATCTGTATTATCCAAATGCTATAGCAGAAATCTGTATTGCTGTAAGAAAAATTGAGTAGAAATAATATTTCCATTTCATTTTTTGTAATATATTTATAGGTTTTTTTTTTTTTTCAATAAAATTGTGTGGAGTCACGCTTGGTGACTGCTAGTGCTACGACCTTAGGCCTGTGTATTACATCCACCTCTATTAGCCTCGGTTCTCTTAAAAACTATGATGTAAAGGAAGAAACAAAAGTTTAACAGCATCTTCTCAAAATAGATTAATTGAAGATAATTGAATTCAATCAGAAGAGAAAAAATGTTGAAGTGACATACTGAAGACTGAAGTACAGTACTGTAGATTCTAAATTTTGAAAACACTTAACAATCTAAGATATGGGCAAAAGCTTAGCCACGTTTTTATTTTATGGATGGTGGTTCTGCCAGCTGTATACGCTTTGCCCATTTGGCATTCGGTCTAGGGGCCCCCTCAAGCTATGCCTTTTAGTGGACTAAAAGGTGCCTAAAAATGTCTGAAATTATATTCAATTGCCCAATATATCAGCAAAGTAAATATGTAAAATCACTGGCAACGACTACTCATTTGATAAGGTTGGTCTTTTTATTTTATTTTTGATTTTATTATTTTTTATTATTTTATTAATTATTATTATTATTATTATTATTATTTTATTTTATTATTATTATTATTATTATTATTATTATTATTATTATTATTAAATTATTTTTTTTTTATTATTATTATTATTATTATTATTATTATTATTATTTTATTTTTTTTTTTTTTTTTCGGGGGGTGACTCCTGGCTAAGCACTGGATATAGCATATTTTCGGGTCAGCGAAAAAAAACATTCCTTTCTCGTTTAAAATGTCACCGTCACAAACAAAAACAGAAGAAACGGATGTATCATATACTGTAGGCCAAAATTTATTTGTTATAATTTGTGAATTATATAGAAAACTAATTTAAAATATGACAGCTTCTTAATTCTTTATGAGTGCCATTTTATTGTACTTATTACTGGTCAGCAGAAACTCAGCAAACAGAAACGGACAGACGTAAAAAAAACGGTAGGGGTACTGGCAGAGCAATGGTATGGGCCACATTGTACCACCCTATATTTGAAATGTTTGAGTTGTTTTAAAGAAACAAGTATGAAGTTTAACCTTCTTCTTTACAGCACCATATATTTATAAAGTGTTCTTTGATTTTCTTTTCTATTAGAAAATGTGAACGGCAGGGAAACCTTCATTCTTCTTGATGAAGAAACTATCAAGGAAATGATTACACTTACTGGGGCACGACTCAAGTTCAAAAAGGAGGTGAATTGCTGAAGGTATGTATTAATTAAGTCTTGCTGTCATTGCTTTTATTTCTTGATCTTGATAGTTTTAAAAACTTTTATATTGGAAAGTACATTCAACACTCCTTTTTGCATACTTATTGCAGACTGGTCTCAAACTAAATTAAAAACTCAATTGCACTGTATTATCAAATATGGGTTGATGTAAGGTTGGAAAAATCACTTGTTTACTCGCTCAGCATAGGCGAGCAAAAAATAATTGTAGCGAATAGAAATATACTATAATGTGGTACTCGCCACCAATTTTGGCGAGTGACTTTTGTGTTTTTCCAGCCCTGGTTGATGTGAGATGAAAGTATGAAATTTCAATTCATGCATTCATTAATAGTTTCTGAGTATGAGAGAATGGATTTCTATAATGTTTGCGGTACAGTGCAGTGGCATGGCTAGACTGTTTTGCAAGGGGGAGGGGCATTCAAGGTACAGTGCAGTGGCGTGGCTAGACTGTTTTGCAAGGGGAAGGGGCATTCAAGGTACAGTGCAGTGGCGTGGCTAGACTGTTTTGCAAGGGGGAGGGGCATTCAAGGTACAGTGCAGTGGCGTAGCTAGACTGTTTTGCAAGGGGGAGGGGCATTCAAGGTACAGTGCAGTGGCGTAGCTAGACTGTGTTGCAAGGGGAGGGGCATTCAAGGTACAGTGCAGTGGCATAGCTAGACTGTGTTGCAAGGGGGAGGGGCATTCAAGGTACAGTGTAGTGGCGTAGCTAGACTGTTTTGCAAGGAGGAGGGGCATTCAAATGCTGAATCCAAGCTAACCTTTCGATAAAACGAAATATTAAAAACTTGAATAAATATCCCAAATATATATTTATATCCATACCATGCTGAAATATTGAATATCCAGGCTGTAGAATGGCCCAGTATGACTATATATAACAGTCTATGTTTCTATATTAAATTGAACCAAAATTCCAAGCTGTTTGATCAGTTAGCAACTTTTCTTTAAGGTATGGCAGAGAGTCTTAAAAGTCATACTGTACAGAACATACCTTATCATCCACAGTTGTGATTTCATAGGATACATTAAGGAAAAAAATTTAACTGCCATTTTGAAGTTTGTACTTTCTTTAAGTTTGTGTGTTGCTTGTCACAACTTATCCCACGCAGTAAGTACCTATATAAAACTTCATGTTTTAGAGTGCCTGATTTTAAAAACATCCTTTTTAGTTTCTTATATTTTAAAACATAATTTATTATTTGCAGAAGTCCAACATTACCACTGAAATACTGCCCCCTCGCCCTATCAATCTGAGGAGAGAGGAGGGATGTAAGGGTCCAAGACAACAGAGGAAGCCTTGAAGTACAAAGGCTAAGTTTTTCATTATCTCCATGGGGCCAGCCAAAAAAAAGAAAACATGGGAATAGGTATTAATTCTGAAAACTTTGTGGAAAAATTAACATGTATTTTAGTAAGGAATTTGTCAATATTGTTCAAAATCAGGACAAATTCATCGCAGTAAGTTTTAACATGGAAGATGGCTATTTTGTATTATGAAATTGGTCTATTACTAACTCGGCTCTTAGCGTTTTATACAAAGTTGAAAGTCATGTAGTCAACAATTGATATATTTGTTATTTCCTCCCCATTAAAACATTCAAATCAAGAACTCCTCTGTGCAAATATTGGCACTTACCTTTGGTACCATAAGTCCAGAAAAAACAATTTTGTGTTAGAAAAAACAATTCTGTGTGATTGACAATAGGGCTGTGACGATTACACGTGTAAACGTTTAAACGAATGAACCTTCGATTAAACGTTGAGTCTATTCCTCTCAAAAGTTTAAACATTCGCGATTCACACTTGCCATTGAACATCAATAACATTCAAACACACAAAACTTTCATTCATTTCCATTCAATTCAGACTTTACATACAATCAACAAATGATCTAAATCCCTTTTAAGGCAGGGGTTGAAATTTGTACTTATTAGCTATGAATGGAGCTATAGTTTGGCTTGACTCGCCGAATTTAGAGCTACTTGATGAGGAGGCTTAGGCCTGATTAACTACACAATAGGCATAAATCTGCATTTAAGGCTAACACCTGTTTTACAAGCTGTAAAACATGATGAGTGAAAATAAGAAAAAAATTGAATGTATATGCTTGATTCTGTGATTTCATAATCACACAACCAGTTTTAACACTAGGCACCATGGGGCGGGGGAGGCAAGGGGGAAAACTGTCCCCCAGAGAGGATTTTCCGGTACCTTCCCATTTGCCTGCTCTCTTATCGATTGGGACGTGGAATTTAAATCAATCATATTTCACAAACACTAAAGAAACATGCCAGATATTTAAAACAAGTTCCCATAGAAGGAGGAAAATTCCCAAAATGAAGAAAACTTCCTGAAAATTAAAGATTTCCTGAAAATTAGAGGAATATTTCCCGAAAATTGTAGATTTAAATGTTTGATGACAACTTTACCGTTGCAATTTCCCGGGAAGATTTGAGGTTCTTTCTCCTCCTATATGCCCCCTGTGAGGTTGGTCTTTCTATTTTCTTGGCAGGCACGCTATTATATATGGTATCATTATTTTTGGTTTGCATGCGAACCTATGTAATGGCGACTCTGTCCGTCCACAGTTTTTCTTGAGATTTCCTCAGAAATGTTAAAGTTTTTTTAGTTCCTCAGAAAAAGTTAGTTTCTTCAGATATCCTTATGGAAGGTTAGAATTTCCTTACAAAATGTTAGTTTTTCAGAGACACTGAAGACAAGATTGAAGACTAGTTTTCTTAGATCTTGAAGCGTCTCTCTCGTAGATTTAAATTTCTTCAAAATATTTGGGCACCAACGGTTGTATCAGGCATGATTATTAAACTCCACCTTTATTATTGTGGTCATTTGCATAAAGTTGCTACAGTATATGAACTGACCAGACTTTTATTTAGTATGCTCAGTCAGGGAGTGTGACGGGATATGACTGCATATGGATATAAGGAGGGATACCATTTGGGACTTGGATGGGGGCCATGAGGGACATATGATATAATATATACCATGTGGTATACACCAAGGGCTATATCAGGCATCATTATTTGACTCCGCCTTTTTTTCTTATTCAACAGGTCATTTGCATATAAGTTATTATATGAACTGACACTTTCATACGTAGTATGCTCAATCAGGACAGTGATAGCTAGGATGAGACTTCTTATGGAGCCTATGGGATGTCATGTGGGACATGGGGTTGGATGCCATGTTGGACATGGGGTTGGATGCCATGTGGAACAGGGTGGAATGCCATGTAGGCACATGGGATAGGATCCATGTGGGACATAGGGTCGGATGTCATGTGGGTCATAGGATGTGATGTCATGTGGGACATATGTTGGAATGCCACGTGGGACAAGGGATAGGATGGGATGTCTTGTGGGACATGGGGTGGGATGCTATGTGGGAGATATGGTGGAACGCCATGTGGGACATGGGATGGGATGTCATGTGGGACATGGGGTGAGATGCCATGTGGGACATGGGATGCCATGTGGGACTTAGTGTGAGATGCCATTTTTATAATTGGCCAGGTCATATGATATGGGTGTCAATTTTCATGGGCATGTGAACCATGACAGTATTTACCATTCTCGTTGAATTTTAAATCATAATTTATTTTACAATTTTCTACTGTAGCGATACAAAAGCATTAACTTTAAAATCATTTTGTATTTGCGATTAAGAGGTGGAGATTAATTACTTATTTTCCATTTTGTTTTCATAGGGATTGCACCATTGAACATACCGCACTGTTGGAGACTGAGCCAGATGCAGATATAGCATTGGGAGAGCTAGAGACGGACACCAGAGCAAGCTTTTGTCGTTGTTCAGAGAGAAAGTGAAGTTCATGCGTGTTAGTATTTTAACTGTGGGGTGTAAAATATAAGATTTATGACGACCTCAAATTAACATATCCCATTCAACTGTTGAGAGAAGTGGCAATGGTTTAATGGCACTTGCCATCCTATATATATATATATATATATATATATATATATATATATATATATATATATATATATATATATATATATATATATATATA
This sequence comes from Chiridota heheva, assembly GCA_020152595.1. Classification (NCBI taxonomy): domain Eukaryota; kingdom Metazoa; phylum Echinodermata; class Holothuroidea; order Apodida; family Chiridotidae; genus Chiridota; species Chiridota heheva. Next base: position 24,834 of record JAIGNY010002449.1, on the reverse strand, counting down.
TATATATATATATATATATATATATATATATATATATATATATATATATATATATATATATATATATATATATATATATATATATATATATATATATATATATATATATATATATATATATATATATATATATATATATATATATATATATATATATATAGACTAATTTCTATTTAAAAATTGCAAACAAATCAGGAAATACATTGAAAAAAGTACACAAAATAATACTTTGGGAGTAATTTTTTAACATCATGACAACATTATTGCGCGTTGCTTAAAAATATGCTCATTGTACACCGTGGGAAAACAATGGAAAAATTAGAGGCGATATTAAAACAATAGTGTGCGTGCAAGATTTAATGCAATTAGCACAGGATAATACATTATCATTTGCAATTCATTCTATATACCAGGTATGTATAGGAACCATGTTATTTTGATATTACGTAGAAGAATATTCTCATGATATACAAAAAAATGTTTCAAAATTTTACTGTTCAGTTTGAAATTTATGATTGTTTCCATAAACAATGAAAACAGGTCATCTTCTGATGTTATTTCGAATAAAATGGGTGTGAACACTTTAATTTGTTGTTCAAACAACATGTGAACACTTTTCAGTAAACGATCTGTAATATCTCAAAAAATCAATATTTACAAATAAGATTCTTGTTTACAGACGGGATCATGCCTGATATTAGGAGGCTCCCAAATGTTCCTTCATGGAAACATACCATTTCGTGCTATTTCTCATGATTCTTTGTTATCCTTACGTTATTAAAGCCTTATGCAATGTTCCATATTTTAAGATTGAAATACTTCTGGGGAAAAAAAAATTCTTTGCAAAAGAAACTTAAAATTGAGAAAAACATCTTTACTACTATAGCTATATATTGCTCACTCTCTTTTGATATGTTTACCACGCCGTGTTCGAAACAATAGAAAATAGACAATACAATAGGCTTTTAGTCGTGAAACAGCCATTTTGAAATTTCAAATGTTTTAAAAATATTTTTGTGTGCCTGACATTGAATTTGTCAATTATTGAAATCAGAAACTTTGAAATATTTTCGTAACATCTGAACAAACCGGCTGCATGACTTGGATTTCTTGTGTGCTATAGATGTTCCTATTATTAGGTATTTTCCCGGACTGGAATAAATGTTTTCTTGGCAGTTGCATGGTTAGCAACTTGTCATATACTGCACCAAACTATTGTTCAGGCAATATCTGAAAACGATTGCTAATTCACTACAGTATGTATGATTGCAATAACTTGTCTTGAATTAGGTCATCTTTGCTTAACTGTGATTTCTTTATAATTTATGTTGTTGTGTAGTGATTTTTGAACAAGCATTGTAAACAATTCCCCTGCATTTATAAACAAAGTCAAAATACTTCAACAAATTGGAAACTACTCTTTGATCGCATATTATTTATATGTCAATAATAGAGACATGAAGCCAAGCTATCGAATTCCATTGATGATATAAAACCTACATGGACACAATTTAGACTGACAGCAACGTAAAACATTCTCACGTTCATCTGATGCGAATATAACAAACGGAAGTAACTGGTTCAAAATAATTGAGTGTTGAAATTAATTCTGGGATAACAAGTGTGATTCACAAGAAAAGATTATTTAGTGGCGGTTAATATCCATATTTTATGATAAAATTAAGAAATCAAATAACGTGTCACGATTGAATCTTATTTCAGTTTTATTCATCATGGAGATGATCTATAGCATTAGAGTTTGTACGAGAATGAATTATAAACAGGTCACATAAGAATACTGGCATCACATCTTGTTATATCATACATATCTTATCATATCATACATATCTTATCATATACATATCTTGCCATATCATACATATCTTATCATATCATACATAACTTGCCATATCTTACCATATCATAAATATCTTGCCATATTTACATATCTTATATCATATCTTGTCATATCTTACATATCTTGTCATCATATCTTGTCATACATATCTTGTCATATAATACATATCTTGGCATATCATACATATCTTGCCTTTACATATCTTGTCATATCATACATATCTTGCCATATCATACATATCTTGTCATATCATACATATCTTGCCATATCATACATATCTTGCCATATTATACATATCTTGTCATATCATACATATCTTGTCATATCATGCATATCTTGCCATATCATACATATCTTGTCATATCATACATATCTTGCCATATCATACATATCTTGTCATATCATACATATCTTGCCATATCATACATATCTTGTCATATCATACATATCTTGTCATATCATACATATCTTGTCATATCATACATATCTTGTCATATCATACATATCTTGTCATATCATGCATATCTTGCCATATCATACATATCTTGTCATATCATACATATCTTGCCATATCATACATATCTTGTCATATCATACATATCTTGTCATATCATACATATCTTGTCATATTTACATATCTTGTCATATCATACATATCTTGTCATATCATACATATCTTGTCATATCATACATATCTTGTCATATCATACATATCTTGTCATATCATACATATCTTGCCATATCATATCTTGTCATATATCTTGCCATATCATACATATCTTGCCATATCATACATATCTTGTCATATCATACATATCTTGTCATATCTTACATATCTTGTCATATTATACATATCTTGCCATATCATACATATCTTGTCATATCATACATATCTTGTCATATCATACATATCTTGTCATATCATACATATCTTGTCATATTATACATATCTTGCCATATCATACATATCTTGCCACATCATACATATCTTGTCATATCATACATATCTTGTCATATCATACATATCTTGTCATATCATACATATCTTACCATACCATACACATCTTGCCATATCTTACATATCTTGGCATATCATACATATCTTGTCATATCATACATATCTTGTCATATTATACATATCTTGTCCTATTATACATATCTTGCCATAGCATACATATCTTGCCACATCATACATATCTTGCCATATCATACATATCTTGTCATATCATACATATCTTGTTATATCATACATATCTTGCCATATCATATACATATCTTACCATATCATACATATCTTGTCATATCATACATATCTTGTCATATCATACATATCTTGTCATATCATACATATCTTGCCATATCATACATATCTTGTCATATCATACATATCTTGTCATATCATACATATCTTGTCATATCATGCATATCTTGCCATATCATACATATCTTGCCATATCATACATATCTTGTCATATCATACATATCTTGTTATATCATACATATCTTGGCATATCATGCATATCTTGCCACATCATACATATCTTGGCATATCATACATATCTTGTCATATCATACATATCTTGTCATATCATACATATCTTGCCACATCATACATATCTTGCCATATTATACATATCTTGCCATATCATACATATCTTGTCACATCATACATATCTTGTCATATCATACTTATCTTGTCATATCATACATATCTTGTCATATTATACATATCTTGTCATATCATACATATCTTACCATACCATATCACATCATGCCATATCTTACATATCTTGGCATATCATACTTATCTTGTCATATCATACATATCTTGTCATATCATACATATCTTGTCATATCATACATATTTTGTCATATCTTACATATCTTGCCATATCATACATATCTTGTCATATCTTGGCATATCATACATATCTTGTCATATCATACATATCTTGTCATATCATACATATCTTGTCATATCATACTTATCTTGTCATATCATACATATCTTGTCATATTATACATATCTTGTCATATCATACATTTCTTACCATACCATACATATCTTGCCATATCTTACATATCTTGGCATATCATACATATCTTGTCATATCATACATATCTTGTCATATCATACATATCTTGTCATATTATACATATCTTGCCACATCATACATATCTTGTCATATCATACATATCTTGTCATATCATACATATCTTGCCATATCATACATAACTCTTGTCATATCATACATATCTTGTCATATCATACATATCTTGTCATATCATACATATCTTGTCATATCATACATATCTTGTCATATCATACATATCTTGTCATATCATACATATCTTGTCATATCATACATATCTTGTCATATCATACATATCTTGCCATATCATACATATCTTGTCATATCTTGGCATATCATACATATCTTGTCATATCATACATATCTTGTCATATCATACATATCTTGTCATATCATACATATCTTGTCATATCATACATATCTTGTCATATCATACATATCTTGTCATATCATATCTTGCCATATCTTATCCATATCATACATATCATGCCATATCTTACATATCTTGTCATATCATACATATCTTGTCATATCATACATATCTTGTCATATCATACATATCTTGTCATATCATACATATCTTGCCATATCATACATATCTTGTCATATCATACATATCTTGTCATATCATACATATCTTGCCATATCATACATAACTTTCAAGTCATACATATCTTGTCATATCTTGTCATACATATCTTGTCATATCATACATATCTTGTCATATCATACATATCTTGTCATATCATACATATCTTGTCATATCATACATATCTTGTCATATCATACATATCTTGTCATATCATACATATCTTGTCATATCATACATATCTTGTCATATCATACATATCTTGTCATATCATACATATTTTCCCATATCATACATATCTTGTCATATCATACACATCTTGTCATATCATACATATCTTGTCATATCATTCATATCTTGTCATATCATACATATCTTGTCATATCATACATATCTTACCATACCATACATATCTTGTCATATCATACATATCTTGTCATATCATACATATCTTGCCATATCATACATATCTTGTCATATCATACATATCTTGTCATATCATACATATCTTGTCATATCTTGTCATACATATCTTGTCATATCATACATATCTTGTCATATCATACATATCTTGTCATATTATACATATCTTGCCATATCATACATATATTGCCATATCTTGTCATATCATACATATATTGTCATATTTTGCATATCTTATTATATACATATCTTGTCATATCAATCATATCTTGCAATATCATAAATATATTGTCATATCATACATATCTTGCATATCAGGCCATATCATACATATCTTTTCATATATATACATATCTTGTCATATCTACATATCTTGTCATATCATACATATCTTGTCATACCATACATATCTTGCCATATCATACCATATCATACATAACTTTCAAGTCATACATATCTTGTCATATCTTACAATGTTACTGAATATTAAATACACTTTTGTGAAAATTTTCTGAAGGCAAATCACATTCTGTTATTTAGCACTACTAGTCCTAGTACTCAGCAATGGAAAAGATATTTCCAATGCAATATTTCAAACAATGCTATTTTGAAAACGAATCGCCCGCATTTTGCGATATAAGGCTAGTAATTATACCCTTGTTCCATATACTAACACATACGCGGGATAAGGTGGATGACATGGGTTTAGAATGCCTCATTCAAAATGACTCTGGGCATACGTTATTAAATGTCCCTATTAATTAGGGCATACTGTATCAAATTCACATAATATTAAGTAAAAGACACGCACAAATAAGATTCCAATGACTTTTGAAATTCAGTTGGGTATACATGCGCAATATTCATCGCTAATTAATCAACATGGAATCAATATTGAAAAACTAGGGCGCACGCTATTAAAGTTCTCTCCCTAGCCAGAATAAATTACAAATAAATACCCTCTGCTGCAAATCAATCGATATTATGCGGTTGGAATAAAACATTAAATGTTTTTGCATGATAATTACCATTGCTTACAACATATTTTATTATATTTTGGTGCAATCAAGCTTACGCATGTTCACACTTGAAGGTTCTATGGACAGTGATTTAACCTAAAAATCTAATGAAACCATAACAACCCAGAAAACACGAAACGTTTTTATAACATTTTGTGTTATAATATTTGAATAATATCAAAATGTAGTGTCACAAAAACATTTTTATAACATTTTTCATATAAAATTATGCAATTTGTTTTTAGTTTCTTAGTTTTTTAAAAGTGTGTATTATATCATTTTAATGTTTGTTGGTCATAAAGTATACGAATTAACATTATGTTGACGTTGGTCTATTATGAATAAAAACATTGCCATCTAAACAAACACTTCGTAAAAGTTCTCTTATTGAGAACTAAGAATTAAATATAAATTATAAATGGGAGCCACGGAAAATCTTCATGGCTAGTTTTCAGACAGATCTTGTGACGAAAATCTATTATTTGTCATAAAATAGATGTATTATTATTAATATTACAATTTATAATTGTACATAAATCTATGTAAATAATCACTGGCGCTTTACAAATAAAACATTACATGAATACATAAGAAAAATAAAAGTTAAGAAAACTAGCCCTAAAATACTTAATGTAATTAAAACATACGGCAAAAAAATATAAAGTAATAAGATTTAATATAAGTAAAAATAGAGAAAAACTAAAAGATATAAGAACAATACATCTATAACTTCTATAAGTGCTTTATAATTATGATTTAAAAAGAACATAAGGTAGTAATAGACTGTACAAATAAAATATTACATGCTGACATAAGGAAATAAAAGATAAAAAACTAGATCTGAAATTGCAGCAATGATTATATTAAAGCATGCAGCAAAATTAAACATTAAAACATGCAGCAACATTATATTAACGCATGCAGCAACATTATTTTGGGATTATGTTCGTTGTTATGAATTATTAAATAAACTGTCATCTAAACAAACACTTCCAAAAATTTACTTTAAAGAGGATTGAGATATAATTTTTACAAACTTTAACTAGGAAAATGTCATGGTTAGTTATGAGGTAGATCTTGTGGCAAATACGTATTATTGGTTATGAAATACACTAATTTAGTATACTTGATTAAATTGGTCTGCTTAATTAGTCTTCTTTATTAGATTGACTTATTATGAATTACTATTATGCAATTGTGCTTATTATAAATTATAAAATAGACTGTCATTAACCTCAAAAATTCCTTATCTGAGGTATAAGCTAATTTAAGCTAAAAGTGGTAACCGAAAAATGCCATAGTTAGTTGTCATGCAATTCTACATATCATTGGCCATAAAATAAACAGATTGACACTATGTTGACATTATTTTTTGTTTATTATGAATCATAAAAGAAACTGCTATCTAAGCAAACAACTTGAAAATGTACTTCATCGAGGACTAAGATGTAACCTAATACAAACTGAAATGGTCAAACGATCACCATTATCTATGGATAAGGCCTTAAGTAACTGATGATTGATTGCCAAGTTTTGAAAATCTTAAAACAATGCCATCGCCCATAAAATCCTTCTTCACTATCCATTTTATATTTTCCACAGACCTCTTTCCGATGAACACTTAAATTATCATTTGCATTTAACAAGAGCTCTTAAAGAAAATAAATCTTTATTCGAGGGGCATATGATGTGATAAGCAAAAATAATGCCAGTGGGATCTAAGCCCTGGTTGGGAAATGATACATATCCTCGTGTGACCCCCTTTATCCCTTCCTCCCCCCCTCCTCCTCTCCTATAAACTGCTGTTTTTAATATTAATTTATAACTATAGCCTTTATTAATATCATTTCAGAGAAAAATACGAAAACTTGGTTGAGGAAAATTATACTGTAGATGAGCCTCGCAGAGTTGGTGTTATGCAAATGAGTCGTGTCAGCAGCTATAGTGACTGTGAATGTGATCAACAAATGCAGGTTAGTATGCAGGTAAGGTCGAAGGTCAGGGGTGAAATTCCTCCAGCCGTTTTTTTCATCGCATCGAAATCATCCGCAAAGCTTGAAAAAATCCACCAAATGCGATCACCATTTTGATGTAAATTGAAGATGAAAGTTTCTGCCTGGCATCGCTGCTTAAAGCTAAGTTGTTGCATTAAGTTGATAAGATAAGTGGCCAATTATTTTCATTGTGTTATCTGAAGGGCAATCAAAGAACAAAATCTTGTTCTATTGTAAATCAAAAGCTACTAGTTAGCTGGCAAAATGTGTTGTGTAATGAGTTTTGTAAGGAGCGTATACTGTATACTTCAATTCGTAAGTACCTTTTTGCGATGATTTTATTTATTAACAGCTTTTTTTTTAAATGGATTTCTATAATGGAACTATGTACCAGAATTGCAACACAAATTTTGTTAGCTATTCTGGGACAGAGTTTTTTAAGTACCAAGAAAAAAGGAGCGTAATGGTAATGTGAAGACTTTCTTCCAGTCCATTTTGACAATAGAAATCCATTTTGAAAATAGAAGCTGTTTACTGAACATTTCTGCTCTGATCTACTTAATATATGCTAGAGTATTATATAAATTAAACTCTGATTTCAATTACCAGATTATAAACTAATTTTAACAAAATGTAATCAGTTAAGTATTTCATTGATTATCAGTAACATGTATTAGCAATTGAAAGGGAAAATGGTACCTAACTCTTCTAAAGTAAAATTCCAATCAATTGAAATTACAAGTGTTACACTTATTTCACCCAGTATCTCTGGTAAAAGGAGCGAGCACATTCCTCATAATTTTGTTTTGTATTATATTGTTCTCTGTAAAACAGGATTGAAAATTCTTGCCACTAAACTAATCCCTTAATATTGTTTTAAGTTTTGAAATGTTCAATCAAGTCATTTTAGTTTGGTGCGTATATACGTACAGTAATGTGTTTCTTTAATAAGAATTAATGTTTCTTACATATGAACATGAATATCCCATTTAGTATTTCATTTGATAAAACCTCCATCAATTCTTAAAGAAAAAGTATCTTACCATAAGTAAATTCAGAAGTGAACGCCGCCGTGCTGGTAAAGTCACTTCCGGTTTTCAATTTTCGTTATTGGTTGCGAAAAATCTGTGATGTTATCGGAATAAAACATGTAGGTCCGTACGTTCGGTCCGGCGGATGTGTGATTGATAATATCGCAAATTTCTCGCGATCATTAGGAAAATTAAAACCGGAAGTGACGTTACCAGCACGGCTGCGTTCACTTCTGAATGTATTTATGGGATGATGTCTTTCCTTTATTCATTCCAAATTGTTTTACGGACGCTTTTAAATCCGTTCAAAGAAGGCAGTATAAAAACAAAATCAATGTGCTATATTTGAACAGTTGAAGATAATTGTAGCTTTGATTTGACACACAAACTGTATGATTTATTTTGAAACAACAAACGTAGTGCAGATGCATCCTACTGCTTTCTGTACCCTATCTATTACACATCGGACTGCAGCAATGTTATTATCAACAGTCACTTGAACATAGCGCCGTTAGCTTATGCTTGGTATTTGGAAATTAGGCTATACAAATTAATTAGATGCAAAAATAAGCACAAGACGGGAATTGATCTCAACCATGGATCCAAAATGAGGAGGAACACTAATGGGTACATCTGCAGATATGAAAAAAAGCTAAAAGGTAAAAATAAATGAGGATCTGATGTATGCAATCAGATTCCGTGTGTCAAAAATAAAGTTTGTATGAAACCTGATATTTTAATTTTATTACAACTTCTCCCCCAATTTATTCAATGATATACGTTGGATGAAATATAATACGCCTTTGGCAAGGTCCTCGCCAGACTGATTACAATCACATAATGAAAATTTTGTTGAGGTAGAAAATGCCACCTTCAACGGAAGCATTTCTAAATTACATCGCCAACAAATTGCACGAAGTACTGAATAATCTAATGAAGATTATAATCAAATAATATTTAGCGACATAAGATTAATGCGCTACAGTTAGAATGCGTTTAACCTAGTTTGGAAAATGACCGTAAACGAAGGGTGATTTTTCTGCGATAATAGGTGCAGAGAAGATTTTACACGGTTTTTATTGGCTATTAGGTTGAATTCTAATATAATCGATTTGCTTCAATAACTACAAATGTGATGGAAAAATTAAAAGATCTAATTATGAGCTACTTGAAGCTATATTAGATGAAAATAATAATACAAAACTATAACGCCAATCAATCAATATTCTAGTACATACAGTTCTCCATTTTAATTAACCTACATTACAATACCAGTAAACGATACTGATATTTAGTATCAAATTTGTTTTTAGTATATAAAGTAGCGTATCTATTTTCAACACTTTCCATACTTAGAATTCAACATTTATTCAAATGTTTGATCATGAATGGATTTTCATTGATGCATGTACCCCCAAATCAGACCCTGCATCCTGCATGTCTAGTTTCAAACGCTTCCACCAATAAAGTTCTGACGCCCAAGTAATAATTGCACATATTTGCAGTCGTTTTATTTTTGGTGAAAATTCCAATACACTTTTTGTTTATGACATTGATATTATTTCTTGCATGGATTTCCATGGTTTAACGGCAAAATACTATCGCATGAATTATCAAACGTGATTAATACAAAACTGCATGTGATATTCATTTAATCGGATGTCCTTTGTTTGTTGTTTAACCGGCATGTATATGAGGCGCATGGACCCTTCCTTAGGTTACAATACCCAAGGCAATCAGCATGACACCCTTAAAGGAATGAAGTTTTAAAAGATATGATCAGTTTCTTCCAGTTTTCAGACCATTACAACATCGCTACTAGAAACATGTGATTACATATGTAATTTTGTGATTCCATATGCAATTTTGTGATGCCATATGCACATTTGTAATTCCATATGCAATTTTGTGATTCCAAATGCAATTTTGTAACTCCACATGAAATTTTGTGATTCCATATGCAATTTTGTGATTCCACATGCAATTTTGTGATTCCATATGCAGTTTTGTAATTTCATCCGCAATTTTGTGATTCCATATGCAATTTTGTGATTTAATGGGTAGCTGCCAAAATGACAAATCCTACATTTCATTGAGGAGATTTTGTTACGCCATTATCACTTGTTTGATTAATGATTTTATCTATGTAGTTATTCCAATAAATACAGAACATGTGCAATGTCCAGCTACATCGTTGTGAGTCTGCTGGATTTTTGTTTTGACAGGTTCAATTGTTCAAAAAAATTCAATACATTTGCAACATATTTTCAGTTCCTCCAGCTTCGAACCCCGGACCGGTGTTTCAAAGTTGTCATGTGTGGTGATTCTGGCGTTGGGAAAACAAGTTTCGTTCAGAGATTTTGCCACAACACATTTACATCAATTACACAGGTGACGATAGGTAAGTAATGGCCAGATAACTGCCCTGATTTTACATTTGCGTTGGCATAAATTAACGTTATGATATAGTTTACAAAAAGTCAAGTCGGAGTCTTGGCTTCTTATAGGTACGCCGCTGGTTCGCTGACACAATCAAGGAATATAAAACTTAAATAAAGGATACGTTAAGTGGTCAAACATGTCCATCTTATGTAATTGCTGGAAGTGAGGAAAAAACAATTTGCCGACGAAAGCGTTTTCTTTTAGTGTAGATATCGTCCGTCTTTCCGCATACTGACAAATGTCTTATTTAGGTGAAACGAAAATTAGTGTGAAATACTGAATTATTATTTCCGCATACTGACGAATGTCTTTGAAGCTTTCATGAAATAAGATTTTGCTTAAAATATCTTTATTGTAAGCAAAATTGTCAAAAGATTAGCATTTGCTCTTTCCAATAATATAAAAGCTATATAATACGTTTATCAACTTTTATTTCATGAAGCTTCAAAATTGTCCGAACATTCGTCAGTATGCGGAATTAATCATTTCAATTTTGACATTCGTCACTACACAAATAACATTCGTTAGGGACGATGTGTAGAAGTTCAGGGTAACAATGACTAGTAATGGAATAGAAGTATAAAGGCCATCTATTGTGATTAAAATGTGGCGGCGTACAATTTATTCCAAAATAATACTGATTGGCCTATCAATGTAAATGCAGTGTACCATTGTGTTTCGACCAATCAAAACACAGGATTTGAAAATTCATTTACCTCGCACGTTAGAGACGACAACTGGCCTTAAATTCAATGTGTAGATTATTTTTACTGCAATGCTTTTCCATACTTCGCCTTTATATCTGTTATATATGACATGTTTACATTAACATCAGCAAAACACAAATCTAGACATAATTAGAAATAATGCCGAAGCATGGAGGTAAAAAAGGCTCTTTCTACCCTCTATGGTCGAATTAAGTGCATTTCACCGTCTGAAGGAATTTTCAATAGTACACAAATGATATTAACAATAAAAAATGTGGTTGGCGTCATCACTACTTTTATCTTTGATCTTTTGAAGCGTATTCGGTTATCATTCAGAACCAAATCAAACAACTAATAACTACTGTGTTCAATCAGAACCAAATCAAACAACTAATAACTACCTTGCCCAATCAGAACCAAATCAAACAACTAATAACTAAATCAGAACCAAATCAAACAACTAATAACTACCAAATCAGAACCAAATCAAACAACTAATAACTACCGTGCCCAATCAGAACCAAATCAAACAACTAATAACTACCGTGCCCAATCAGAACCAAATCAAACAACTAATAACTACCTTGCCCAATCAGAACCAAATCAAACAACTAATAACTACCGTGCCCAATCAGAACCAAATCAAACAACTAATAACTACCGTGCCCAATCAGAACCAAATCAAACAACTAATAACTACCGTGCCCAATCAGAACCAAATCAAACAACTAATAACTACCGTGCCCAATCAGAACCAAATCAAACAACTCAGAACAGAACAAATCAAACAACTAATAACTACCGTGCCCAATCAGAACCAAATCAAACAACTAATAACTACCGTGCCCAATCAGAACCAAATCAAACAACTAATAACTACCGTGCCCAATCAGAACCAAATCAAACAACTAATAACTACCTTGCCCAATCAGAACCAAATCAAACAATCAATCAGAACCAAATCAAACAACTAATAACTACCGTGCCCAATCAGAACCAAATCAAACAACTAATACTACCGTTGCCCAATCAAAACTACCGTCCAAATCAAACAACTAATAACTACCGTGCCCAATCAGAACCAAATCAAACAACTAATAACTACCGTGCCCAATCAGAACCAAATCAAACAACTAATAACTACCGTGCCCAATCAGAACCAAATCAAACAACTAATAACTACCTTGCCCAATCAGAACCAAATCAAACAAGTAATCAATCAGAACCAAATCAAACAAGTAATAACTACCAAATCAGAACCAAATCAAACAACTAATAACTACCGTGCCCAATCAGAACCAAATCAAACAACTAATAACTACCGTGCCCAATCAGAACCAAATCAAACAACTAATAATCAGAACCAAATCAAACAACTAATAACTACCGTGCCCAATCAGAACCAAATCAAACAACTAATAACTACCTTGCCCAATCAGAACCAAATCAAACAACTAATAACTACCGTGCCCAATCAGAACCAAATCAAACAACTAATAACTACCGTGCCCAATCAGAACCAAATCAAAACTAATAACTAAATCAGAACCAAATCAAACAACTAATAACTACCTTGCCCAATCAGAACCAAATCAAACAACTAATAACTACTGCCCAATCAGAACCAAATCAAACAACTAATAACTAAATCAAACCAAATCAAACAACTAATAACTACCGTGCCCAATCAGAACCAAATCAAACAACTAATAACTACCGTGCCCAATCAGAACCAAATCAAACAACTAATAACTACCGTGCCCAATCAGAACCAAATCAAAAACAACTAAACCCAATCAGAACCAAATCAAACAACTAATAACTACCGTGCCCAATCAGAACCAAATCAAACAACTAATAACTACCGTGCCCAATTAAAACTTTTATCTTTAAAGTCTTATCCTTTTACTTCTTTTACCGCTAATATATTATTATTTTTTCTTTGATGGTTTTTACATATTTTTGACATTTTCACCAGTTGGTTACAATTTTACTAGTCTTTACTTTGTTGCATGTTAGTTTCTTTTTATGCCATTTGTATAACTTATTCTTTGTTTGATATTCTATTGTTTTATATTTCTTAAATATATTTTGTACTATTATTGTTGAATTTGTACTATTTTGTATTGCTCAGGACCTTGTGTAAGACCAGTCCTCGGACTAAACAGAATACCCTGATACAATATCTTAATTAAATAAATAAATAAATAAATCATTGATTTGCTCCGAAAATGAAAGTATTTTCATTTCCATTTTCTGCAGAAATTGGATTCCATATGAAATCTTTAGTTATGGACAACAGTGTGGTTTCTCTACAAATATGGGACACTGCTGGTCAAGAAAGGTGAGTGAACGATCATTAGCATATTCGATCTTTGAACACAACCCCATTGTAAAGATAGACTTCTGCTAGTGCCCCACCCCTTGTGCTTTTTGCCTTTTTGATAAGCAGAGATGATGAGTATACAAATACTAAACCACTATTATTGTTGATCTCCGCCTACAGTATCTGGCTTTGTACTACCTTTCAACCTTTCTTTCAATGTTTGTTATACCCTTTCAACTACTGCATTTAGAATAAAGTGGTACTTACTTCCAGTTTGTAGAATGCAAAAATAGTACGGTTAATATTAATGGAAATAACCCAAACTTGTACAAATATATCCAAGTTGTACAAATATACCCAAATTGTACAAATATATCCAATTTGTACAAATATATCAAAATTATATAAAGATACCCAAATTGTACAACTATATCCAAATTGTAAAGATATATCCAAATTGTACAAATATGCCAAAGTTTTAACAATATATCAACAATTGAGCATTGATGTCCAGGAGAATTGTATGGATATAGTGTCCCAAACACCTATTTGATTCAATCGCGTGCTTTGATAAATTTATTAGCCACACTACTGCACAAATAAAACATATAAAGTACAAATGGTATATGAAACAGATGTAAGGCAAGAAAGATCCAGACAAGAAGTCAAACTCAAATTGAGTATTCAAATAAAACCAAAGCAATTTGGAAAGGTGTGCGACTAATTATAGCCACGTGTGAGTATAACTTGTCATATGGGAACTCGGTCCAACTGATATTAAGAATTCATGCCCTATTAAGAATTCATGTGTTATATCCAGTCAGGGAGATTGTCCTCTTCAGGAGAAGAAAAAAAATTATCCCGAAAAGGGGGAAAACCTATGTGTATTATGTAACTTCCGGATTTCCATTTTCAAGTGCTTTGACCTACGGTGTTTGAATAACTTATATGCGGCCACTGTATGTGCGAAGTTTAAATTTGAAGAAAAAAAATTAGCAGAATGAGTATACGAGTGATTTTTCAATTAACTTTGCAAATTTATCGACCGCAACACCATCGTGGTTTTACTGTACAGTATAAACAGCTTCTATTTTTTAAATGGATTTCTATTGTCAAAATGAACTGGAATAAAGCCTTCTCATTACCGTTATGCTCCATTTTTGGTACTTGATACACTCTGTACCAGAATAGCAGACACACATTTTGTTAGCTATTCTGGTAGAAGGTTTTTAAATACTAAAAAAGGAGTATAATGGCAATGTGAAGGCTTTATTCCAGTCCATTTTGACAATATAAATCCATTTTGAAAACAAAAGCTGTTTATAAATGAAATTCCACAAGAACAGAGAAATGATTTGTTTTTATTCACATTTTCTCTACTACTTAAGGATAGGAAAGTTGTATCGTAAAATGTTCATCACGCTAAAAAGTGACCTTTGGCGGAGCTCAAGGGTTTATCCATTGGGATAAAAGTGCTGATAATTCTTTCCGTCCGGTAGATCAAAGACCTTCTGGGTATAGGGACAGATTATCCATCTCAAGTTACTGCGAGAATTTTGTTTGTGTTATTTTTGGTTATATCATAAATTGCCACTCACTCATTGGCAATTCATCATCTTATTATCAATTCCCATTTTTGTCATGAATAAATATGAACATATCTTCCAGCGATCCTTTCATGACGTGAAAGTAATAACTACGTATCCCATTAATTTATATTCCTCCATTTTTTCACTTCAAAGGTTCCGTAGCATTCCTCACGCCTACTTCCGCAAGGCCGACGGCGTGCTTCTTTTGTATGATATCACTTGTGAAAAATCCTTCTTGAATGTCAAAAGCTGGATCCAAAGTATACGGGTATGTATCGTATCAGGATGTGGTTGGGATAAGATATTCAACTTTCTATAGCTATATTCCTTTGAAATTTGCAGATTAGTAGTTGAGACTAATAAAATGAATTAATCTATTCATTGCTCATCTAACTTGATGAATATTATGGCGATAGTTATAACAATGATGACGATAGTGATGATGATGACGACGACGATGATGATAACGATGATGACGATGGTGACGACGATGACGACGACGAGGATGATGATGACGATGGTGACGATGATGATGATGATGATGATGATGATGATGATGATGATGATGATGATGATGATGATGATGATGATGATGATGATGATGATGATGATGATGATGATGATGATGATGATGATGATGATGATGATGATGATGATGATGATGATGATGATGATGATGATGATGATGATGATGATGATGATGATGATGTATGTATCTGATGATACATGGTAGTCATTTAACGACATACATCAAACGTTACAATACATTTAACAACCGCCAACTAGCCCAGATAACATGATAATGATATTGTTCTTCCTTTAAGGATGTGGACGACAGAGCGACGATCATGCTAGTAGGAAACAAAGAAGATATGCCAGACAGACGAGAGGTTCCCGCCAAAACTGCAGTGCGAGTAGCAGAGGTAAGTTATTCAAAATAGGAGCCCAATTCTGAAGACGAAAACACTATGGCAGAGTGAAATGATTTAAAATACCGTGATGAGGGTGGCTACCCAATTAGTTATAACAACATTATTCCCTCAAGGAGATATGACTTGGACGATCTATACACATTGTACGCATAAGGAAACATTTTTCCTAACACCCATATCTATTTATGCACTATTGTTAGGAATTAATGCACTTATATCATACCTTCTGTGTTATTCAATCAAATTGATTTCTTGTTTCTGGTCCAGATGTCAGTTTTGCAATCTCTAATTTGTTTTAAAATATTTCGTTTGATGTAAATATTTCGACCAATCAAAATTGATGAAAATGTGTTGCATATTTATTGTCTCATTAACACTAACATTTTGTTTTGCTCTTTCAAAATAAAATGTTCCAAAGGATTCAGCAGCCATTTTGTATGATGCATTTTTCTTCTTTCGCGTTATTCTTCACATGTAAATATTCCAACTAATCAAAAATGTTGAATTGTATTGTAGGCCTGTATTTATCGCCTCATTAGCAGGACAATTTGCTTTTATTTGTACTCTATCATATAAAATGTACACGATACACCAAGATTATTCCCCTGAACGATTGGTCAAACATTTTATATGATATTTTTGTTTTCTATTTTTGCGTTATTCTTACATTAGGATTGTGATGCCTTGTTCATCGAAACTAGTGCCAAATCCGGTTCCAATATATTTGAAGCCTTTGGAAAATTAGCAAGGTAGGTTTTCGCACTGGAACTGGCATATCACCTATTACATGTTGAAAATGTATTCACAAAAAATTTGTAAAAAGCAATAGCTTAACCTCATGTTATTTACAATTTGGTTTAAAATGCATTTGGCTGAAAAATGTTTATTCTTCTTTTAAATGAAATGGCTAAAAAATGAAAGCTTATTTGTTTTAATATGGAATGAATGGTGAAACAGTTTTTGTAAAAAGGTACTATTATGTGAGTTGACTGTTGAAGTTTCAAAGCATGAAAAACTGTGTTTTATTCTTTTGATATCCTTGCTTTAAATGTAAAAATCAGGCAGCCCTTCCTTCTTTTTCTGTGAGTTCCTTATCTTTATTATATAAATTATACTAGTTTATCCTTGCAACTTTGAACTCTGATATATGGGTCAATAGATGCGACAGGTGACATTAAATTGAGGCTAGATTTGGGTACAATTTTCGTTTAAAAGTCAAAGACCATGTGCATTAAAAATGTTTTGCTAATGTACAGCATGAAAGAACAGGCAATCTGCTTTTATCAGTTCTAATTCATTTGATACCGCCACAATTTAATTGTTTAATGTTCAACGGTAATGACAATTAGAAATGAACAAATGAACAAAAACCTTCCTAACTTAAAGGAGCTATCGACCGAAAAGTGAGTGTTTCTTTTTGTGATAATTTGTGGCATTTCGTCCACATCCAATCAAATCTCACGACCCGTTTTTTCATGGATTCAATCTCAATATAAGTTTGTTCACTCGAAGAGTGCTCTCAAGAAACGTTTGTTCAGATCACTGAGTGCTCTCGATGGAACGTTCACTCTGTGTGAACGTCTGCACATGTTAAGCCTTCTAGTCTTCTCTTCTTCTGGTATGGTACCACGACAATGAAAAAATTATAGGGCCATAGTTAATTTAAAGCTTTATATTTTTAGCAGATAAAGAATCCTGGGGCTAGGAGAATTTGGCTAGAATTGTAGTGACGTATGGGTATGAGTATTTGACTAATGTTAATGTAATAAACCCCTTTTGAAAATATCATGTCCCAATGTTATAATGTTATTACAGTTGTCTAACGACACAGTAAGACTCGACGTACGAAGTCGTTGTTGATTCATTACCAAATGACCATTAAAATGCGTTCCAACCGTAAGCAGGTAAAAAGACGCCAACACCAAGTAAAGTTTATTGGGTGTTTACGTTTACAATAAAAATAGTAACGAAATAAACATTCCTGTACATTTGTCAAGTCCTAACACCCGGCCGAGTACCCTACACACACCTAGGCCTATGTGCATGATCGACAGCACAGCAAAACTATGAATATTCAAATCCAAAGAGGCTGTATGAAAAGCCTGTATAAGACACGCACTGCATTATTTGGGAGACTCCAATAAAATACGTCCTCAATTTTTGGTCGAGTGCTCCTTTAATTATCCGATTTCACTTTAAAAATTGTCTAAATATTCTTTCAATTCCTTTCCAATGTGTGTGATCATGACTATGTTACATATAATTAAATGACGTAATTAGTATTGATGACGTAATTAATATCATTCTTTATGAATCACAAAATCCGCACGTGTTGTCATAAATTAATGCGGTAATAGCCTGCTCATGCTCAAAACTCGGTAATATTCTCACGCCGTGTGATCTGTCATCCCCAGTTGCGGAAGTCACACGTGGTCGCTATAGCGTCTCTTAACATGAGTACTTACGGACAACAAACAATCATTCTCGGTTTTGGGAAAAACTTCAAACACTTGAATATTTATTGCTATATAACAGCCCCATTAGTGCTGATTTGGGTGAAAATACATTGGCTAAATCATTCAAAAAGCTATGCCAAGTGCACTAAATTATACTGTGCAGCAAATTAGACCGCATCACTGCTCTAAACGCATTTTGGCAGTGACCCAGATTTCTCGCAGCAGTAGCGACATCAAAGGGAATTACGTAATCCCGATGATTATCATTACATGGATAGGATGAATGTTAAGTATTATATTTCGAGTGTTTCCTTAAGTTTGAACAAACAGAAAAACGGGAAGAACCAATTTTAATTTCATATTAAAGTAGCCATGCTAGTTACATGAAACTTACATTATGCGTTCATATCAAGGTTTTTATTTAGGTCTATCATCAATGATGACTTGAAATCGACAGAGGCGGCGGAGCTGGGAAGGGGATGTGCGGGCTTCAGCCTAATAATTTTAGGTGAACGTATCACATGTCACCTTATCTCATTAAATCCCTCAATATTTTGAACGCTCCGCCACCCCTGATAAGACAATTGAATTCTGAGATGGCATGAGGTGGATGAGATCATGGAGCTATAAACTTAGTTTATAGCTCCATGATGAATGCAAAAAGCATTTTCATACAATGAATCGTTGACACTTCAGGGCCGTAAATTCACATCTTCAACGTGAAGGAGCTTGCTTGGCTTCTTATCCAAACTTGGGGTCACAAGATACAATTGAAACTCAAACAAATCCCCCCCCCCCTCCCCTTCCCCCAATTGTGTATTTTTTTATTTTTTATTCTATAGGCCTATACCTAAAAGTAGGGAATATGTATCCAGGAATCACGGCAGTACGCTTTTTCCATGTGAAACTAAAACTAAACAAATTGGAAGTCCTATGCAGAAAAAATCAAACATGCAAACGTCATAGCCTAACATATTTTTTTAAATACATGTAGATGGTTGCTAATGTTCGTAATTTTGTTTTTAAAATGTATTGTTGCAGAATATGCTGCACTCAAAGTGACCTTTGCTCTCCGATAACGTCGGTAATCGACCGTTACATAGTGGAAACCTCCATTAACTCCTACATTAAAATTACTACAAAACGACACAACTTTTGTTAGAAGCATATTTTTCAACTGTCACTATTCTGAAATAAAAGAGGTAGTATGCTGCATATACCCGGCCCTAAGTTCGCGAATACCGAGGGCCATGAAATCAGGTGCGTTATTTTTTTTTTTAAAGAAGTATTAAGTATTTTCTCTCGTTTCTTTCTTTTTAGTGAGATAAGTATATTTTATCCTTGTATTATCTATTTTATTTCTTTACTGTTAAGCATGCAACAGTAGTTTCTTATTTTTCATTTGCTTTATGTTTATTTTAATAACCTTCTTTTTCGTTCTGCGATTTTAAAAATTTACTTCTTGTTCCTCGCATTTCAGATACTGTCATGTCTGGCATAGGAATCAAAAGATTTTCTTCTATTCAAATTGTTTACCTAAATCAAAGGAGACATATTCTTGCTTGTATGACCCTGGGATTACCATTATCAAACACTAAGGGCCGTAATTATTGGAAAGTCTTCCCTGCCCTGGCCACGCACCACTATATACCCAATATTTAAATAAAAATGTGTTTTAAAAACATGTTAGCCTCAGATGTGTGTTAGGGTGTGGTGCGTTAAGCCTGTCCCCATATGTGATAAGAACTCCGACGTAGCATGATAATTTTGAAGTTTATGTTGTACGTCCCAGGAAGAAGTTACACAATATCCTACAGCAGCAACTACAAACTGACAAAACGATATATGAATACAACATTTATAGGCCTACCCTCTGTGTTCCCCCGCCATTATGAGGAATACTCCCACAATGGGGGTATTCCCCTCTCTACCCTATTTAACAATTTTCTTTGTCTCCTGTTGTATAAATAAAATTCGTTCTCCACAGGACCGTGGCAGTTACACTTGTATTTAGCTATTGATCCCATCAATATTTTAGTCTATTTGCCTACTGGGGACAAGAAAATACCTATAAAAATAGATACGTTGGACGAAATTTACCATCCCATTTCCTGTAGCCACAACCGCCTCTGCCCAACGCTGTTTCTCCCCTCCCCTTACCCTCCCCTCCCCTCCACCCCCTCCCCTTACCCTCCCCTCCCCCTCCACCCCTCCCCCTTACCCTCCCCTCCACCCCCTCCCCCTCCACCCCTCCCCTCCACCTCCCCCTCCACCCTCCCCCTCCACCCCTCCATCAATTATGGTAAAAAGTCAAATGAAACACAATTAGGGGCATAACTTTAAAACGAAATTCCATTATATTTCATATGTATGTTTCTTTGAAGTCACAAACAAATTTGGCAGCATGATTTCTATGTTATGTTTCGTTCCTCATTAAACAAGATTTTTTAACAGTATTTGACAAAGTAAGTACATGAAATATATGATTTTTATCAGGATAATAATTTATCTATTTAAGAACTAATTATGTAAGAATAAAAACACCAGATATCAATATTTAAGTAACGATCGTACATGTCAACTTGACTTTCATACACTCATACGAGAAGCAGGAAGTGCATGTTTGCACATTACATAGTGAATATAACGGTAGCGTCTTTCAAGTGGTGGATTAGCATGGTTGCTATGGAAGGTCTATTAATAAGAACCGACGACGACGAGTAAACGCACATTTACAATGACGGGGTTGTCACCTGCGTAATCGCTTATGATAGTAACAATGCTATCATGAAACGCTTAATACGATCCGGACGAAAACACAGGTACGACGTACGGACAGACATAACATCAACAACCAAGTCAATGTCCACGGCTTTGATAACCAGTTGTGGTGCACTGGCGTGTCTACCCAACCCAGGCTTGAACCAGGACCCCGTGGTCTGTAGACATGTATGATAACCGCTACACCACAGTAGGTAGATAATTGTTAAGAACCTGGCGAAGATTTCGCTTTATACTTGCGTTAAAGGGCGTCCACTTATGACAACTGGCTTTACGGTTAAACGGTTATGGACCGTAATGGTGACAGCTGTACATTTATGATAAAATGCTAACTGTCACAACCTTAGCTGCTAGTTTGGCCGATTACTGGCTAATTATAACATATTTGGCCGTTTTGAAACATGTTTGGTTAGTAATCTTTTTCAGTACCGGCCAAATGAAATTAATCTAACATTTATGAAGATTAATGTGTAAATGTTAAACTTTTTGTTATGTTTACAAAATGTATTTTCTAACTATATGTTGTGGTGGAATTTTCCTATGACCTCGCCAACGTCATTAATCAAGTGAGACATGATGGCACCATGCATTGAATGTCACATAGCTTTTGTTAGAAGCATAATTTTTCAGACATCGCTATAACATGAACCTCATCGCACCCACCGCAAAACTAAGTCATTACTGAGAACCAATCTGACAGTCATTCACAACTAACCTCGTTTGGCACATATGACCTGACTGTTAAGGTGCCATTACACCCAAACAAACAAACTGAATACAACTCATACGGGAAAGTTGAAACTCTTGAATTTTAAAATGATGAATAATTGCCCACAAATGGAATGCACCTCAAATCAAACTTTAAAAACATTATAAAAGTACATATGACAAAAAAAAAATCACTGAAAGCAATCAATTCTTCTTGCATTGTAATGGGTTGAGCTATAACATCATTGATGTCTAGTTTATAGTCATATCGCCAACAGACCTGCCATTTCTCTGTCCTAAACAAATACATTTTACATAATATTGACATGCCAATTTGTCGCTACTTCCATTCTAATTTCAAATACAAAAACAAAACTGTACGGCTCAGTTATATGCACGTCCATTTTCAAATCTCATCATGTACGTATGCATATTAAACAAGGAGTAATTTGCCTCTAAATCACACGAAAAAAAGGTTTGAACGCTTTTTTTTCTCGTTCCAATCAACAATTTTCTCCCTTTCAAGAAAATTATTATGGCAACATCTATGAGTTGCATAGAAAGACAAAATTTCAGTATACAAAGAATATTGGATATTTCGATTGAATTTCAATACAAAAAACCCACTGGCGAAAACACTGTTTGCTTTGGCTGTTTGGTTATCCGGTTAGCATTCAGGAGTCTGAATTTGAAAACACGTCGTATGTAGCCTATGTACTAAACAAATTGTGTAAATACAAAGGAGAGTTGGTAATCCCACATAATATAGCCCCAACACCCTTCAGTTTATTTTGAAGTCAGACCATGTGGTTTAATTACGGTACTTTCTTATATTACGTAACTGATGCCACTTACTCCTCGATTTTAGTGTTTATTCTTGGTGGTACTGTATATCCATGTCATACCCTCATCCATTCTATCCGTATAACTGGATGATAATATTCTACCTTCGTCTTATCCTGAATATGACAATCTGGGAGAAACCGAACTTTTGGTGTAATTTGAAATACAAAAGGACTTGGAGCTTCGTCCGGGTATGTGTGTGTGTGTGTGTGGGAAGGGGGCACTTTTATATTTGAGGTATGTATAAATGTGCCGCCCAATCAGGTGACTTTTTTGCACCATTTTCGTAGTGCAGGACGTCTTTTTATACTATTTAAACAAAAAATACTAATTGTTTGTTGTCTTTAAAAAAATCATTTTCGTAGTGCAGGTGCCAAAAAAATGAGGTTTTACTGTGTTAATTTTGTACTGCTGGTCCATTTTTACAATATTTTTGTTGAATACTTATACTGCAGGTATCAACATTGACTTGTTTCATACTACCGGTATCAAAATTGTATAATTTCATATTGCAGTTACCAAAAAAATCTGTCATACTGCGGGTTATGTTTTTCAGTTGGTGGGCTGCACACCCTTACCACATTTAGTATTAAGTGACCCCCCCCCCCCTCCACCCCACATCCAGAGCTTCGTATTAACTACGATCCGTGAAGACCGCCATTTTAACTTGTGATAATGTTATGCCAATGCGATTATTACTAATACCACAGGGTATTTTTTAAAGGAAAAACATATATCAAATGGATATTCATTAGGATTTTACCGCGGTCTTTTTAAATCCGCGACAAAAGACTCGTTGACCTTTTGTTTCAGACTCTTAACAGCTGTCTTATGGCATGGTTCTGTGTCTGTTAGTCATCGCTGATAGTGTTTACATACATCATACAGTACAGAATGCCCCTGTGATCTCAGTAAATATTCCATTGACATAACGTTGTCATGTGTAAGTTAAAATGGCGGTCTCCATGGATTTTTATGAATACGAAACTCCAATTTCTTGCGTATTATTTTCTTATTGCACAACAAAGTTGAGTTACTCCCAG
>JAIGNY010002448.1:0-17684 GCA_020152595.1 Chiridota heheva | reverse complement strand
CCATACACTGTTCTGCCAGTATGCCTACCGGTATTTTTATGTCGGTCTGTTTCCGTTTGCTGAGTTTCTGCTGACTAGTAAGTAATAAGTCAAATAAAATGGCACTCTTAAAGAATTAAGAAGCTATTATATTTTACATTAGTTTTGCATACAATTTACAATATAACAAATATGATTTCGACAGTGGCGTATCTCCACCCTCCTTCCCCCTCCCCTTCCCCCTCACTCCCACACACTTTTTAAGGGAATTTTCAAAAATTGAGGGAAACTTTGCTTTAATATACTCTTTTTATTCAAAACACAAAATTGCCCTCAGAAGTGGGCTAAATTTGAACACTTCATCATGGGAGGGGGCCTTTGTTTGTGGTGGTGACATTTTGAACGAGATAGAAATGTTTTTTCGCTGACTCCAAAATAGTCTATATCCAGGCTTGTAGCCAAGGGGTGATCGCCGCCCCCTCCCCTTCTCCCCCCAAAAAGGACCAACCTTTCAAACGAGTAGTCGTTGACAATGATTTTTTTATATTTTTAATATGATTTTACATACAGTATTTACTAACTGATATATCAGGCGGTTGAACACAATTTTATACATTTTTAGGCACCCTCTAGTCCACCAAAAGGCATGAGTCCACCAAAACGCATGAGTCCACCAAAACGCATGAGTCCACCAAAACGCATGAGTCCACCAAAACGCATGAGCGGGCCTCTAGACCTAATGTCGAATGTGCAAAACGTACACAGCTGGAAAGAAAAAAAAACTAGACACGCCCCTGCATGAAACTCTTAAAAATAGCCAGATAAATTCGTTAACACTCTACCCCCTGCAAAAAATATTCAAAATGATGTTACAACCTTTTTTCTTATTACCAAAATCAAGTTAGATCAAACTTTTTGCATTTGATCATGAATAAATATGAAATTTGGGATGAAAAAACCCATTCCAAAAATATATTGTTTCTTATTTAGTAATTTAATAATTAGTTATGTTGATAAATCTGATAAAAGCTTCAACAAACGGCTATTATAAGTCTGACAATTTCAAAATAGTTTCTAAGGAAGGGAGTGTTTGCCATTATTTTGCAGGAGATGGAATGCTAACGAATTTATCTTGCCATTTTTATGACCAGAGATGCGACAGTTTTTAAATGGAATCAAAATTCAACATAATTTGAGGTTTTTCCTATGCAGTCTAACGCTAATGACCCCTTATGGTTGCTATTTCAAGTATGGCCTATAAATACTGTATATTACAAAACTTGGAATGTAAATATAATTTCTACCAAAATCTATCAAATGGAGCCAAAAGCTTCAGATAGGGAGATTAGTCTCAATATTATCAGGACCATGCCCCAACCACACACACAATCATTTTTAAATAAGGTCTTTACCTTTTCGCCCGGTGGGCAATTGCCAACATTTGCCTTGGCAAGGGGTATAGGAGGGGTCACCTCTATAGGGAGCAAAAACTCGAACACTTTTCATATGAAAATTGCACTGGTTAATTTACATGAAATGTTGCTGCTAATTTTAAAAAAAATGAATTTTCGGGAATTCTTCTTGAATTTTGAAGGGATAAGTTGTCAGGAATTCTCTTTTGAATTTTTGGGATATCCTCTTGAATTTTAAAGAAGTTTTCTTCAATTTCTAAGAAATTTCTTTAATTTCCGGAAAAACCCTATCAATTTTTCAAGGAATGTTGCCAAAATTTTACGCAATCTCCTTCAGTTTTATGTTTATAATTTCCCCTCCTAACCAGGGAGAAAGAGAGCAACCGGGAAATATCCAAGGAGAGTTTGGGGGGGGGGGAGGGGCGCATGAATATGTAATGCTGAGTAGGGGGCTTAAACCCCCTCAAAAGAGAAAAGCCAGACACGCCCATGTATGAAACTCTTAAAAATGGCAAAATAAATTTATTAACGATCTATACCGCAAAAATATTCAAAAAGTTACAATTGGGTGCAATTTTAGAGAAAAATTTGTTAGGTCTTAAACATGAAAGTCCAGTAGTTTTTTTATACCAAAATTAAGTTAAATCAAACTTTTTGCATCTTTTAAGGCCAAATATTGCCGTAACTTGGCATAAAAATCTGATCGTTATTTCAGGAACAGCAAATTTCAATCATGCTTCAAAATAATCAGGTAAAATGTTTTACCTTAAGGCATCATAATGGAGTCGTTATATTAAGATTTCTAATAAAAATGTCATGTCGCACGGTCGCATCTGGTGTGCAAGGGTCTCAAGACTGTATCATGAGAAATTTGGAATAGGCCTACAATTTTGGCGACACTATTACATGTTGGCCTAATGTTAATTCAACAATATACATAATGTTAGGACTAGTAGGGGACCCACTATTACTATATAGTAAGTGGCCCGAAGTTCGTGTGGGCCTGAGGTTCAAGCACCCCAATATTTCTCCAACTTCCGATAAAATTACCATCAAATTCAAGATTTCATCTGTTAATTTGAGGAATTTAAAATAAAACTGGCAATATTTTTAATGAATATGTACTTTGGAAATTAATATTTTCAAATGTTATCTTCCCGTATTTTCGTTCAAGCCTTTTTTACGCTTTACCGGTACAGCTGCTGAAAATTGCATAGGTTCATCATTGGTGCACGAAATTCGGGCCCACCATGGTACTATTAGTCTTACTAAAACAATAAATAAAATCGAAAAACTGGGCATTGTAACCTAACCATGCATACTGTAAATAGTTTCTGAAAGATCCAGAAAATGTCCTTCTTACAAAAATATTGAATTATCTCAGCCTGCCGATATATAAAAGCAATCGTCATCTCTTGATTAATTCCTGAAACCTCCAATTGCGAAAAAATATGTCCCATACATGAGGATACAAACATCGGAAACTCTGTTTCTGTCTGTCTCTTGCCATCATCGTGGACAAATTTGCAACATTACTGCAAATATGCCTACCTTGAATATGATTGCATCAATATATATATATATATATATATATATATATATATATATATATATATATATATATATATATATATATATATATATATATTCATATATATATATATATATATATATATATATATATATATATATATATATATATACATATATATACATATATGTTATATATATATATATTATATATATATATAAATATATTAAATATATATATATATGAAAAGGAAAAATAAAAGGATAATGTATATATATATATATATATATATACATATATATATATATATATATATATATATATATATATATATATATATATATATATATATATATATATATATACATATATATATATATATATATACATATATATATATATATATATATATATATATATATATATATATATATATATACATTATCCTTTTATTTTTCCTTTTTTCATTTTTAGGGGCTCAGCATGAAGTCAAAAGAAACTAAACATTTTTTTTTTTTAAATTCTATGAAAACAATATCAAAGATGGCCTAGATTGAACAGTTGTTTTGTTCGATGCGTGTTCGTTTATGATAGTAACAATGCTATTACAAAAAGCTTAATACGACCCGGACGAGAACACAAGTACGACGTACGGACAGACATAACATTGACAACCAAGTCAATGTCCACGGCCTTTGATAACCAGTTGTGGTGCATTGGCGTGTCTACCCAACCCAGGCTTAATCCCAGGGCTTCGTGGTCTGTAGACATGTATGATAACCGCTACACCACAGTAGGTAGACGACCAGTGTCAGTGCCCGGGAAATCCACAATTGTAATGCTCAGAGGGTCTTCTCCCCCATCCCACCCCCCCCCCCCCTCCCACCTTTCTAGTACGCCTATGGCCTAGGTATTTTTGAAGAAAAGGAAATGTTGTTCTTTTTGCGAACCAGCCAAATAATTGTTTTTATCATTCACAAATAACTTGTTACATTCTCGCCACCTTCATGTATCTGTAGGTCTATATATGTCGGTACAATTATGGGCCCTTTTTCAAGTTTTGCTTTAACGTTAGGCCTATGTCGCTTCATCATTTCAGTTCAGCTACTGCACTAGTACTAACGTTAGGCTACCTAGTGTTGGCTATTGCCAATGCCATATTTAAGTTATGCTATGCCATAGGCTACTTCAAGCGAACAGTAAACTGGCTAGTAACTGTTCACAATTTCAAACATTTTATGGTAAATAAATTGGTAACAATTATGACTAAACTTCTTTGTCTTACCCTTTGCAAACATTGCGGTGATTCATTGAGCCCTTTAACTCTTATTCTCTCGATGTTTCGTCAACGAAATAAGTCCAAGCTCGCTTTGAGTGCGAAATTCATTTAGCTGCAACTTAAACAGACATGACGTCACCACCAACCAATGAGAATTCAGTATTGGTTTGTACAGATTAAAGGATGAGAATTTGACTAGGGGACGGATCAGATATTGGCAAGGCATTTTTCCATTTGAACAGAAACGGTTCACATTCGACCCGGACGACTGTTCATATTAACCGTTTCGGTTTAGATAAAAATGAACCGGGGAAACTAGTCATATATTTGACCCGGGATTTCTTAGAGTGTAAGTTTGCAAAGAGCCATTGAATGTTTTTTACAGTAATGTGCGTTATTCTATGATATTCCATTACCTTTACCTTAAGCTATTCACATTCAGATTCAGGTTGCAAGATTTCTTCAGCAGATGGAAAGTGGCATGCGTACCCACGCTAACAATTTCTTAATTTAGCTGTTGAAGTTTCCGGTTAGCCTAACCTCGCTTATTTCAAATTTCAAATTTGATCATTCTCTTTCTCTTTGTGACTGTTCAAAAAAAAAAATTGTTTATTAGATATTTTCTATCATGTTCCTGAAACAGTAAAATTATCTAAACGATACCTTTCTTCATATCACGTTTTGTAACTGGCTATTAAAATATCGGATTGGCACCGGAACTTATCGTCTGCATTCCTTAACGTTGTCATTTTACATGATTTTTGCGAATAAAAACAACGCCATAAATTTCTGAATTAGTATTGCTGAAATTAATTGTAGCGTCGTAACCATTAAAATACAATCTTCAATAAAAAGCACTTAATTTAAAGTCCATATTCTCTTCAATGAATGAAATATATATAGAAAAAATCTCAATTAAAACATGGCGGATTTTGAGCACGGAGTTTACAATATTAGACCTGTTGCGTACTAAGGGCCACAACAGAAAAACGAAAATTAAATTTCGGATATAGGCTTCGACAACACACAGAGATCTGCGGAAATAGTGGCATCTTGCAGTAGATGACTTTGTTTCGCTGAAGTCACCCATAGACATGTAGACTGATAGATTATGGACTGATTCGGAAGAGAAGGAGTCACAATCCCTAAATAGACCAGGAGGCTCACAGTCGTGCCACTGATGCAGCTGTACCTCTAACTACAGGTTGACGCTTCACAAACAACACGGAAAGCCTTCGCTTATATAACCTTATAAAACATGAGAACTATGTGGAACCACTCTTATAGTCAAGCTGAGGTGCGGAGTGTTAGCAGTTGAGGTCAACTGCTCAACGAGGGCAGAATAAATAATGTTGCCTTAAACGAAAGAATTTGCCGTTTTTGTTACATGGGAATGGACGACGAAATCCATTTTTTGTTACTTTGCTCTTTTCACAATACGAAACCACCTTTCTTGGATTATTACTTAAAGGCCAGTTATCGTCTCTGACGTGGAGGTAAAAATAATTCAATTCGTGTGTTTTTGTTGGTTAATGACGATGGTCCAACGTGCACTAATGCTGACAGGCCAATCATAATCGTTTTGGAATAAAATGTACGCCGCCACATTTTAATCACGATAGATGGTCTTTAAGTGATAATATTTTTTCAAGTCGACGGTTATTTTTTTTGTTTAATTCCAATTCAAAATCTCTTCATCATTCCCTTGCTTTTTACATTAAATTTGCTTTGAGGGATCGACAAAATAAATCCTATGGGCAAATTGCTCTGTTCTCATAATTGTATGTTGCAGTGTTGTGTTTTGTGATATTGGTGAGCCTTATTGTTAGTCTTGATATGTCCTCTTGTAATAATGTTTTTGTTTATGAATATTGTGACTAGGGCCTCGGTCCCGGACCTCGGTCCCGGATCACTTTCCAATAAGTGAATTGACTACACCAGCCTACACCTCATCACTTTTAGTCAAAGAGCACTTGCAGGAGTGTATACTATTGCGTCATCGTCCATTGTTATACGTGTGCCTCAAACATGTAAAGCCTATAATGCCCTGGTCGAAAGATTTTACTCTCAGAATGGCTCTCCTGAAGTCAGGCCATTCCACTTGGGCCAAAATCCTTTGCCCAGGGCATTATAGGAGAATATAAACACGATGCCAGAACATTATTCTTTAAAGAATGTACCCCTGCATGGACATACAGTGAATGCAGGCATAGCTTGTGGTGTAAGCCTAGAAGTTTAATTGGTCATTGGCTGAGATTGAACATATCTTTCCTAAGAGATCGAGCTTTTGTTCAATTTATTTTCTGATTTTGATATTACGAAGTTCGAGAATCATTTGCTGAAAATGTTTATCACATGTTTGATTTCTGGTACATATGGTTTAGGAGAGATATCTTCAATATCAGCCAATGAGATTGTTCGAAATTGTCATATCAACAAAATTGAACATATGATCTAATCAAACATGTTTAATTTCAGGTATATGACGGTTTAGGAGAAGTATGTTCAATCTCAGCCAATTAAAATGTTCATGAATGACTTTATCTTGGATTCCAAGGCTTGTACCTCTCCCACTCCCTCTATTTTTTGAAAATCCTGGATCCTCCATTCCCTCCCCCCTCTATTTTTTGAAAATCCTGGATCCTCCACTCCCTCCCCCTCTAGTTTTTGAAAATCCTGGATCCGTCTTGACCTCCCCCCTGACTAAGTTCCCAATCTGCATTATGCAGATTCGGCGGTCGGGAGAAACATAATTCCGAGTTCTGATATCTTGCAGAATTGCCCTACGAAAAAAATAGGGAGGAGGGAGA
The DNA here is from genome assembly GCA_020152595.1 of Chiridota heheva. Lineage (NCBI taxonomy): Eukaryota > Metazoa > Echinodermata > Holothuroidea > Apodida > Chiridotidae > Chiridota > Chiridota heheva. The sequence goes on along the minus strand of JAIGNY010002448.1, from coordinate 10,673 downwards.
GGGCGGGGGCTGATAATTTGTAATAACCTGGAGGGCAATGACTGGATGAAGCTTCTTGTTCCGTTGCCTTTGTACGGTGAATGTGAAGAAAAAAAGTCATCTGTGTTCGCAAGGGCGAGTCCAGAGGGGATCCAGACCCTCTTTTTGAATTTCACCAATACACTTCTAACACTAAAGCCATACATTTTCATGACTTCATCTTGGATTCCAAGGCTTGTACCCCTCCCACTCCCCCTTTTTTTTTTTAAATCCTGGATCCGTCCTTGACCTCCCCGATTAAGTTCCCAATCTGCATCATGCAGACTCGGCGGTCGGGAGAAACATAATTCTGATATCTTGCACAATTGCTTTACGGAAGAAAAAAAATAGTAGGGAGAGAAGGGGGAGGAAGGAGGAAGAGGGGGGGGGGGGTAACAACCTCACTCCCCATGTATTGTTTCCGCATATTTTTTTCTTTAAATCTTTGAAATGCAATAACTCCTCAACTTCATGAATATTCCTTCAAAGGATTAGTTCAGCAGTCTAGCAAGTTCATCTCATATTCACTTGGTCGGTGCACGTCACATCCGGGAGATGACGTCATTTGCTGGAGTGAAAACAAACCTTTGCGAGATACACGTGGGCAAGTCCGTGTGCGCTTACTGTGGGCGGTACGTATGACATGTAAACAAACACAGCTGACCGCTTTGTTTTCACTCCAATGCGGGGTGATTTCGCTCGGTTGCTATGCGGTCTGATGATTGGAGGTAACATTTCCGACCAAGTGTACATACAGATGGAAGAGGAATTCAAAGAAATAAAATTTGTAAGAAAGCATACACAAATCTCATTCCGTTAAGGAAATATTTAAGTTTAAAGTTTGGTATTTGTGTAGAAACGACTGAAATCAGACTAATAATTGTGACGTCACATCAAATTCCTCAGTCTTTAAGTATTCTATCGTGTTTTGTCCGGCGGTTTTGTGACTTAAAAACCATTGGATATGTCAGGAAATTAGTAAAACAGAATCGAAGGGTAATTATACCACCTAAAGAAATTTCGAGGAAAAAATAATATTCAAATAATAAAATAGAATACTTTAACAATTGTTAAGAATTTGACGATGAGAGCGCCAAGCTTCCATAGTAGGCTTACTACTCCAGTCATTTCTACAGATAAGAAAGAGCTTTAAACTTGAATATTTCTTTAACGGAATACAAAATTTAAATGCTTTCTTCACCATTTTTCTTTTAAAGTTCTCATTCATATAAGATAGACTTGCTTGACAACGAAACTATTTCTTTGAAGGTATATATGGACATGTACAGAGCTAATATGCACCATCAGAAAGAGCGTTCAATTCTCAACAAAGTTTAGCCTTTAATTAACGAAATTAGCCCTGTAGATTATGAAAAGTTTGAATATATATTTTTTATTGAATTAAATAGTTGTGATGTATAAAAGAGAAGACGACACAATAATTAAATGTTATTCTTTCCTAAATTCTGTCCAAATTTCAGCCATTGAAAATCTTTACACTTTTTTCTCCTGATAAAGTTTGATAGAAGGAAATTCAAAATTTCTAGGTCATATTAATCTGCTGCCATTTAAAATAACGATGACGAATTGAAACAATAGGTTAACATCAAGAAATCCATAGGTTGACTTGTGATGTCACAAAATTACATACAATAAAATTAGCATTATTTATTATAATAAAGCACTTAAACTCAAAATGATGTAATACATGTAAAATGGTCAAAATTTAACCGATGTTGAAGATTTGATTTGCTATATTCATGGTTCATAGCGAATATTTTCCAATTAAGCAGATTGTTGCTACATGTCGATAGATCTCTAAACGAGACCCTGTACAAAAAAGTCGTAAATTAATGAACAAAATACCCTATATGCAATTATATAGGCCCACGCAACGGACGCCACTATACAGCTATACACTTGTATTATTCTCTATCAACATACTCTATGATTTGCTGTGAAAAAGGATGTTTCGCTTTTAAGAAAATGCAAAAGCCGTTCTTAAACTGCGTCATTTTTTTGTAATTAGTTAGCGAAAATGCTTCTCTTATTTAACGGTACTTCAACTGTTCAACAGATATTTGAAGAAAAAAAAGCCTTTATCAAAAAACGTATACACACCTATATCACACTAAGTCCAGAAGTACAACTGCACATTGACTGTTGACAGGTTGAAATTCTCAATGCAATATAAATCAAGAAAGCAATCCATGGAGTTGCTGATCATATCACCTTAAGCATACAGCATAGTGGGGGAAATAGCTAACAGGGTCACTAAAGCTTTGGGATTTTTGACACAGAAATGTACAAAGTAGTACATATATAGTTACTCCCTAAAATCACATATCTGACCTCTGACCCTTGACTATAATCACTGAAACAACTTCTGATATCTTTCACATTTATCGTACCCTACTTTATGACACCATTCATGATTCTATAACTATAGGGGGAAATAATGAAAAGTGGTAAATAGCTCTATGACCTTTGACGTTTTGACCCAGAACCTACAGGATACAAATTCATGTATCAAATCATGGTACAAGATAGGGTTGGAATAGTTCTTGTACTTTTTTAGCATAATAATCCGCAAATTTGTGTATAAAAAGCACTTATTTGACCTTTAAGCCATTACCTTTAACCTTTTGACCTCCAATTATTTTAAAGTTTTGTTAGAATGTTAAACCCTACCCACCTATGCAATTTGTAAAGATTGCAAGTAATTCCTTCAAAAGATACAGCCATAACCAAAAACTTGTCCCATTTGACCTGTGATCTTTGTACCCAAAACCTTGGAGATAAAAGTTCCGGGCCAGGGGTACCCGTCCAGCAATTTTGTTTCATGTGTGCATTACAAATTTTGAGTTATAAGCAACACAAAATTAATTGTTGCATACGCACACATGCACACCCACACACAGCATACGGACAGACGCAGAAGTCACACAAATTTAACCCGTTCCGAAAACCTTTGACCCCTAGCGCCTATAAGGTCATCATATATGAGACCTCCTAGTGGGGACTCTCTGGTGATCTCCACCAGCCCTCCCCCTCCTGATATCAAGAAGGGTGACCATGTAGTGTAGGAGGTACAGGCAGTTATTTGCCTATACGGCAAAGTGACTACAATAGCTCATCCCCGCATATATGTAAAAATGGGTGATGAGATAATTGGAATAAAAACGTAATATAATATATTACGAAAATCGTACTGGTACTAAAGAAAAAAACATTAAACTGTCGAAATTTTGAGATTTTTTCTTTCGAAAATCAAAATATTTTCAAACGTTCTAAATGATTTACGTGAATTCGAGAAGTTAAATTTCTTTTTCTTTGACAGCAACACGCTTCCGTAGCAATACGCTTCCGTCAAATCGTTTGCTGTCGTTTAAAAGAATCACGTTCAAGTGTTGCTGGAGCGCATTATAAAAATACTGCAGAGGCAAAATAAGCTTGCGATAATGTTACTGCCGCCTAGTAGTCCAAACACGTAGTCATAAGACCCTGTGACGTCACGTATGAAACCTGGACAAAAGAAAAGAAAAATAATAATCTTATCTTCTGATATAAAATTCAGAGGAGAAACTAGCATTTTTCAGACGCTGACAAAGATATGGATTCCGGGTAATGTCAATTATAAATCCGTGAGTGCGGTAAATTCTGAAGAAGGGTTTTGTAGTCTTTTTACCATATGGGAAAACCCCCAATTCTACAGGAAAAGAATTTCCCATCATTTTCAGTGATTGAACTTTAGGGTAGAATTTAAAAAAAGTACGTAAACTGATAAAGATGTCGAGCTGAACGATCAGCCTTTATCTTCTGGTATGAAATTTAGTGGCGAACTTAACTTTTTTTTTAGAGGCTGGCAAAGATATGAATTCCGGGTAATGTTTTCCCCTTTCCCAATATTTCCGAATAACAGTTTTTTTTTTTTTTCACTGGTGGGCCAATTGATGGCATCAGTTTAAACATTGACTCACCCCGAAAGCAGAAGCAGCACCACCGGGCATGCCAGGCTGGGGATTAGAGACATTTCTTCAACATTGAATAATGATAAAAAAATTTTATCAATACACAAAGACTGAGGAATCTGAGGCTATGACATCAGAACTAGTCTGATTTCAGTCGTTTCTACACAAATGATACCAAACTTTAAACTTGAATATCTCCTTAGTGGAATAAGATTTTGCAATGCTTTCTTCATTATTTTGTTTCTTTTTTAAGTCCTCTTTCGTATAAGATAAACATGCCTGACCACTAAACTAATCCTTTAAAGAATAAAATTTCGAGCTGGACTCAAGCGCGTAGCCAAGCGATGGTGATCGAATACAATATTAGACGTTTTTAGGCACCCTCTAATCCACCAAAACGCATAGCTAGGGACTAGAGCCCACGCCTAATGCGCAAAACCATTCAACTGGCAGATTCACCTTTCCAAAATAAAACCTGGCTACGCCCTTGGATGAACTATACGTCCAGTCATCTGGTCATACACCACAAATTCCGCAAAATTGAAAATTGCTTAAATTTGATCAGCGATAACACTAAAACTATAAGAGTTATTTTCAAAATTTTAAAACTGATTCTGCTTAGCCTTTAATACTCAAGATTCGAAATTTGTTCATTCTAGTGGTAAGAATGCCTTTGGAGCGTTTTACTCCAAGCGAGAGCATGAATTTCCTGCATGGAGAACAAATCTATGGAACAGGCAGTGGTGTATCTAGGATTTCCATATTGCGGAACAAGTAATGGAAGTGAACCGACAAGATGTACCGACATACATGCATGTACAAATCTGAACCCACGTATTAAAATATTGGCGGCAATCCCCCCCCCCCCCCCTCCTTTCCCCCACTGACTACCATGATAAAATAACCATCCCTACGAGGAATGGTCTATCAATCATTCATGGGTTTTGCACAATGTCCTCACAAGTATATAATGTATATTTACATTTAGGCTCAGCCAAGGACTAATCTGATTCGCATCATCGAACAGCAGTTATGTGGCTTGAGCCCAAATGAATGACCTATTGTGTACAGTGTAACAGTAGCTGGTTGCTAACAAGTGAACTGTGAATAGACCAGGCCTATACAGATGCTGTCAATTAAGAAGGTATAGATTATCCCTGTGTTGTGTATGGTGTAACAATAGCTGGATGCTAGTCAATGAATTATGAAGAGTCTATCGGGTTGAATGGTGTGGATTACCCCTGATTTTGATAAAATTGAGGTTGTCGGGTTGGAGGGTCTAAGGGCCAAACATTTTTAATGACGTCACTAACAACAGGTGACATGTAGGCCTAAATGCTAATATTAGCAAAAAACACAAACATTTATGATTCGGGAGTGGAGACTAGTAACAGTAATCAAAATTAACCTCTGACACAATCCATCTTACCTCCACAGAGTCCACCAAAACTTGCCCCTAATCCAAAAGTTGTGTACATCCACAAGGATGCCACTTCGAAGTGCAACGAACAAACTAAGCTCAGAAGTATCCCTGTGCTGATAGTATTCATAATTGAAATTGTCGTGGCTATTACAAAAGAAGAAAATTCTAAAAGATAAACGTTAGAGGAAGATATTAACAACCAGATAAACAATCCTTGAATGCAAAAAGGAAAGGCAAAGGAAAGTGGGCTGTTTAAAACACCTCTGTAAAATAGAGCTGTTCCAATCACACATCCAACAAAAGTTCCAATTCCGTCAAAACTTAAAAGTAAAACTGCTTTGGATGGCTCAAAACCACGAGAAATTGCAAAAGGCACCATGTATATTTCCCAAACGTTAAGAAAAGCTATGTGGAAGAAACAGGCTATACAGTGTACAAGTAAGATCTTGTGATGAGCAAAAACTGTTTTCCACCACTTGTACGGCTTATCTGCAGATGAACTTTCCCCTTCATGTTTTCGAGTAGATATTTTTCTCTAATTCTAAGGTCTCTAACTTTTTCATCATCGTTTTTGCAGGTAGTTTTAGTTGCATCAGAGTCGATTCTATGCATTATGAATTTGGGAGTTAAAAGGAGACATCCTGCAACGACGTTATTGAATAGCACTGCACCGAATATCAAAAGGGCACCAGATAATCCATATTCGCCTCTCAGATATTCCAAGTACACTGGAAGAACGCAGATACCGAAAGAACCGCATATGTATGACATTGCTTGAAAGGTTCCGAAGTCCTTGCTAAAGTGATCTTTTAGACAAAAATAGTTTGTTATCATCAGGAAACCCATTCCAAGTCCTGCAATAAAAACGAATGAATATGTTAGTTATCATTATAGTCGGTTCCCATTGGTCAAGATTCAAAGGAGATGAATACGCACACACAAGCTCAGGTCCTTCAATTTGGTCACTTTGCACACGTCTTTCTCCTTGAAGTTGGAAGCCTATGATAATAATTTGTTTCTCATTGCACACCATTCTGTCTCGAATCAGGAACTGAATAGTCTGATAGGAAGCGTGGACGGGCAATGGGACTCTACAATGCACACTGACGGGAAGTTCGTAACGAGGGACCTAAGCTCGCCATGTCCCCTTCAAAACACCCTTTCCCGAGAAATTACTTGGCGGGGAGAGTCAAAGTTCTGTATTGATATAGTCTATACAGGAGAGCTAAAACTATAACAATTCACGATTAATTTCACAATCACGGGCATTTGAAATAAAATTCATAGCAGAAAATGTACATAAGACTACATATAATCAAACATGTCAATAGCTTACACTTAACTTGGCAAATCGCGCCCCTTTTTTGGTCAGTTGGTTATTTCGTTATTTGAAAGTTTGCATTCAGATCATATACCACTTTCAGCAGGTTTTGCCGAATGGTGACCGAAAACAAGTTCTAATTTACCAAAGACCAATTTCTTTGCAGAATTTTATATTTATTTGGTAAGACTGGCCAAAGTTACATTAAATGAAATAATTGTAAGATTTCATGTATTTGTTTCTTCACACCATTCAGAACAAACAATAATAGTAATAAACAATAATAATGACGACGACAACGACGACGATGACGATATAATGTACATATAACAAAAATACAGAAAGTTGTGAAAGGAAGTGCCCTTAAAAACTAGCATGGCTTAACGAGTAGGGCACTCCCTCAAAGTAATGAGATAATATGGCCGAATCTACTTTGAGTATATACATAGTTGTATCTAAGCAAGAATATAGAGGAAACAAAATAAGAAAGAAAAAAGATCCATTAAATATTCCAAAGTTAACGGTCAAAAAAGAGTCCCAATTTCATGATTTCATCATCTTCGTCGTTGTCTTCATTATCGTCATCGTCTATATCAGTGAAGCTGAAAATAAGCCTGCTTACACACGTAGTTAACGTGAGATTCCATATTCAGGGTAGTATCAATGAGTCTTAAATTTGTAGATAGAATTAATGATCGACATAGCAAAGGCATAATGTTCAACATGACTTTTCTATAAGAAAATCTTAGGCAATTGAGGGGCACTTTCAAACGGAAAAGTACACACATACATACATACACTCTTACATACATACATACACACACACATACATACATACAATAGGCTTATATAGTAGGTTGCTTAGGGCTACTGTTTATCATTATCGTGCAACAGCAGATAAAAGCACCAAATTTGTCACACAAGACTCCTTGGGACCTGCTCTTTAATACTAGCATAAAAACCCCCGTGAAGTTTTACGCGCATGGGAATAAATCATAAAAAACAAAATGGCCGTCATCTTCAAATAAAATATCCATTTTGAAGCGTTATAGGGGTCATTGAAAACCTAAATTGGTATCAAAATGGATGTTTTTGATGTTACTGAATCTCAAATTTGATATTAAATTGCAACCAGTGCATTGGAAGGACCGTTCAGGGATATTACGGGAAGAGCGTCCTAAATATCTTACAAAATGAGCTAGATAGACTTGATTGCGTCTAGGTTAAATCAAGTAAGTAATTATTAACATTTTGAATTATAGCACTTTCGTACTCATAGAATGTTGTAATGATGCATACCCCTCAATTGGAAGTGTATCACTTCTAAACATCTGTACTGTTCTTACTTGCTTATGTTCCTGGATTGCCTTCAAAACATTTGCAAACACAGCGTATTGTGCAGTCCAGATTGGCTTTGCCACATTTGCTTCTAGAACAGTCTCCACTGCAAAAACATTTTTTCAGCTCTCTGCATGCTCTGGGAAGCTCCGTGGTGGTTACCCAAGCTGACATCCATGATTCTGACACATTGGCCCAAGCAAATCCTTGTGGAGTAGGAAACACCTGCTGTGCATGTGTGCTGGTTGTCCAGATTCCAGCTTGGTACACCGCCCTTTGGGTATGCTGGAGAAGAGCATCTTGCGTGGGTGGTATTCTGTCAATGCATCGCTTAGTCCTACAAAAGAGTTCTTGTCTTGCTTCGTTGACAGAGCTCAGAGGACTAAATCTATCATAAAAGATTATGATCAGTCTTTCAATCTTCTGGAAGGGATTAGAGTCTGTATTCAATGGCTGAAAGGGATTATCCGCCATATGCACAAATGACTCTGTAGTGTCCTCATAGGCCTGCCAGGCCTGTCAGGCTGACTTCTTGCCCTTGAAAGCGGATGTGGTGTTGCATCCACTTAATGCATGAAACACGGGTAGAACTCTTAATTTTGGCTTCCCAGTTGCTGTTACATATGGCGTTGATACTGTAATGTCAGTCGTTCTTGCCCATGCCAAAAGCAACCCAGATGTTTACTAAAGGTTGAGTCGCAGGAACCTAAAAAAATGTACCAACAAGAATGGTAACAGCATCTGTGTCTAGAGTACGTACTTTCATATTCATCATATCCTGCTTCAGTGCGTGCAGTATGTGCACTAGAAAATTCTTCTTGATGGGGTCGTGGATGGAACGGATACGAATTGTAAGTACACTCTTGAAAAATACCTTGTACTTCTCCACCCCAGTGTCCTACAAGATGCGCAGAGCTACTGATTCATCTACACAATTGCGACTATCAAGTGTTACTAGCTCTGGGAAACCATCCAGGAAAGGATTGCCCATTCTATTAAAGGTTTCGGAAAGGCTTATGATCTCCTCCTGAAATTTCTTCTGCGATGCAAGACCCTGTTCATGGTTCTGAAAATTCTTGCAGCTATGTGGGGCATTATAAGGAACATGTTCTTCCTCCAACTGCGCAGTCGGGCTAACTCTGGCCCTGATAACATCCAGCGCCTGAATGCATGTGGCTTATCTGTGAGCTCAATACACCCGCCAGAGCCTTTTACCTTAGCATTCTCCTGTTCCTGAGCCTGGTCAACTGGAATTGAAGAGAATGTGTTGCCCGTCTTCGAAAGAGCCCAGTGGCCTTGTTGCTTAAAGTCATCCTTAATAAGGCCTAGCAAAGACTTCATATCACGGATATAAACAGGAATTCACCTTGCATAATTAAGATAATCCAGGACAAAGAACAAAGGTGTAACCTGCTCCAACACTTCCACATGTAAAGCAAAGTTCTGTTCTCTGTGGGCCCGAGCAAAGATTAGAATGAGGGTTTCATACCTTAGGATAAGATCCAGCATGAAGGTGCGACTCTTTTTTACCATGCCATTCTTCCAGTCAGTTGCAGATTGTTTGTCCTTGGAATCCCGGATAGCACGAAAGCCTCCTGTTGACGGATTAGGAGGGTCAAGAGACTGATTTGATTTGATTGATTTGCGCTTCCTACAAGCGTCCCAGTCCAGCCAGATCCTTCCAAAATACCTATCAATGCGTTCCAGACTCTTTCTATGTGCAGTCCACCCAACATAACAACATGTATTTCCTCACCATGGGTGTCAGGCCATTTCCACTGTACCATCTTGGCCAGGGCATATAAAGGCTGATCACATGCAGTGACTGGGATTTGCCCCGGATTGAGATACTCAGTGGCTTGTCTCTATACATTCATGGCATGCTTTGGATCGTAACACAGCATAACAAGATTACGGGCTCAGAAAGGTTAGTCACCCCATAAAAAGCCCAAACTATCACCACCACCACCACTAAAAAAAATCAAAGACACCCACAGTTAGTAAAGAACTTATCAATGTTGGCTTTGAAATTGTGAACAGAATTGGAGCTAACTACCCACTCAGGCAATTCATTCCACTCATTAACAACTCTTTGCGAAAAGCTAAAACGCCGAATATCTATCCGTGAGCACTCTTTGTTCAACTTCAAACTGTTACCACGTGTCACATGAGGATTAGTTGAAACATGCAAGAAATAACAGAAGTCAAATTATCACTACCAGATAGGAATATAAGAAACTGTATCATATCGCCACGTACTTTTCTTAACTCAAGCGTGGTCAAACCAGAATTTAAACCTAGATTCATAAGAGAAATTTCTTACTTCAGGAATAAGTCTAGTGGCTCTTCGCTGAACCTGCTCAAAATGAACTTTATCCTTCTCATAAAAGGGACTCCAAGCCTGAATAGCATACTCAAGGTGAGGCCTGACTAACTGCTTATACAAATTAAGAACAACCTCTCTACCAAAAAAACAAAATTCCTTCTAATCAAACCAAGCATCCTATTTGCCCATCCTATTTCAGGGGTGGAAGATTTTCATGGAACAGAAGCAGTAGTGCACACTACTCTTCCTCTCTGATGCTTTAGTGGTCGATGTTCT
>JAIGNY010002451.1:402500-518508 GCA_020152595.1 Chiridota heheva | reverse complement strand
GGGATAAATGAATAATTATGCTTGAAAATTTGGAAACTGTAAAATGGTAAAAAAAAAAACCATTTTCCAAGCAATCGACCTTATGTAGCCTCCAGGTGTCGTAAGTCCAGCTACAATCCATGCAAAAAAACCTCCTCATTGTTATATTCAAAGCACCTATTAAGCTCATTCCCTAAGCCTACAATACTTTAAAATGAAATAAGACTCGCATTCTTTTGATTCAAGAATCTTAAATGCAGCATTAGCATATTTTACTTTGCCAAGTAGTGCATGTTAAAGGCTGTAACACACCGAATGCGATGCCGCAAGCGATTTTGTAAACAAAATTGAATAAATTTAAAAGAAACATTTTGACCTCGTGTTTTCAGAGAAGCATCGTCATCGCATGGCTATTAAGATATAACTGAAAATTGATTGAGAGGACCTTTCTATGCCCATTAAAGCAAAATTCGCATCGCGACAGAAAATCGCGCCCCACTGAAACGAATTTCTCCAGTTTGAACAAAAAAGCATTTCTAACAAATTTTCCAGTATCATCAGAAAGCCTCAATTGTAAACTTCATCGTGTGTAAGCAAAAAGTCAAAGCATCTTATAATATTTGTTTCTTGTATGATTATCTAAAAAACCTCTCCCCACGTCGCGTTCAGTATGCAACAGCCTTAACACTTACTGGCATTTAGCAGATGTATAACTTATTACCATTTGTTGATAATGGTCATCTGGTACGCCAGCATTAAAATTACCCCAAGACTTCCAAGTCATTAATCTTAAGAGAGCATTTAAGTACTTTTCTTCCATGGTAATTTTATTCTATGATTAATGTGGTCATTGATGGGACAGTTTGCTATGAATGGGTCTGTGTCTATAATGGTTTACTATTGTAACAAGAATTGTACAAAAAGAAACCAGCGATATATAGTTGGTAAAAGATTCATTTGAATTTTATCTTGGACTAATGCTATTTATATTTTTCAAGAGAAAAAGAAATTTGTCCAGAAGTTCATAGTACATCAACATAAAGGATACTTATTACTGAGCTCTTAAGTACTCTTGTAATAGTCGACGTATGATCAAGCTGCCATTTCTAGGTAAAAAAAATGTTAATTATGCTGGTATCTGTTACACTGAGAAGTAGCAACATGGACTTGATTCACTGAGAAGTAGCAACATGGACTTGACTCACTGAAAAGTAGCAACATAGACTCGACTCACTGAGAAGTAGCAACATGGACTCAAATCACTGAGAAGTAGCAGCATGGACTTGACTCACTGAGTAGCAACATGGACTTAAATCAGTGAGAAGTAGCAACATGGACTTGACTCACTGAGTAGCAACATAAACTTGACTCACTGAGAAGTAGCAACATGGAATTGACTTTCTGCGAAGTAGCAACATGGACTTGACTCACTGAGAAGTAAAAACATGGACTTGACTCACTGAGTAGTAGCAACATAGACTTGACTCACTGAGAAGTAAAAACATGGACTTGACTCACTGAGAAGTAGCAACATGGACTTGACTCACTGAGAAGTAGCAACATGGACTTGACTCACTGAGAAGTAGCAACATAGACTTGACTCACTGAGAAGTAGCAACATGGACTTGACTCACTGAGAAGTAGCAAAATGGACTTGACTCACTGAGAAGTAGCAACATGGACTTGACTCACTGAAAAGTAGCAACATGGACTTGACTCACTGAGAAGTAGCAGCAGACTTGACTCACAAATTTTTAATTTGGTTGATCGTATTTAATAAGGGGAGGGGGAGAAGTTATCTTCCATAGAGGTCCTTCTTTGCAAAAAAAATAGACTTTTCAGTGCTTATCGAACCCTTTACTTCACACTGAATATTGATGTATATAAAGAATAACTGCCCAAAAGTACCCATCATTTATCTACAGAAGCCGTTTTTAAGGTTTGAGGTTTCTTCTGGCTCATTTAAAAAAATCCTCATGACCGATGAAAAGTGAATCCACAGAAAGAAGATTGAACTGCTCCGATGGTTCAAGTGCAATATTTGAGCCTGTTAATAATCCTACGGCATTACTTCTCAGCTGTGTGCTTTTAATCCAAATATACAAAAAAAAGAAATGAGCTCATAGTTGACAATAAGTTTTCTATTCATATTTAATATGTCCATTCATTTATTGACAAAATAACTCAATGAAGGCTTGCCTTACATTGCATCGCTAAGTATTATACATCCTTGCTCCTTTCACAGTACTAAGTCACTTTTATCAATCCTCTTCACAATGACTTACAATGTTTTCAACTATATATAAATTATGTTAAAAAAGCTAGATAGGACATTTCTTTCTACTCACTACCTCCCCGCCGCCATCCATACCGCTGCTCCTGCAAAATGCACTTTGTGTAACTACCTCCATACCGCTGCTCCAGCAGAATGCACTTTGTGTAACTACCTCCCCGCCTTCCATACCGCTGCCCCTGCACTTTGTGTAACTACCTCCCCGCCTTCCATACCGCTGCCCCTGCAGAATGCACTTTGTGTAACTACCTCCCGCCTTCCATACCGCTGCCCCTGCACTTTGTGTAACTACCTCCCCGCCTTCCATACCCCTGCTGCCCCATGCTGCCCCTGCACTTTGTGTAACTACCTCCCGCCTCCATACCGCTGCCCCTGCAGAATGCTTTGTGTAACTACCTCCCCGCCTTCCATACCGCTGACCCTGCAGAATGCACTTTGTGTAACTACCTCCCCGTCTTCCATAGTGCTGCCCCTGCAGAATGCACTTGTGTAACTACCTCCCCGCCTTCCATACCGCTGACCCTGCAGAATACACTTTGTGTAACTAGCTCCCCGCCTTCCATACCGCTGCCCCTGCACTTTGTGTAACTAGCTCCCCGCCTTCCATACCACTGCCCCTGCAGAATGCACTTTGTGTAACTACCTCCCCGCCTTCCATACCGCTGCCCCTGCACTTTGTGTAACTACCTCCCCGCCTTCCATACCGCTGCCCCTGCACTTTGTGTAACTACCTCCCCGCCTCCATACCGCTGCCCCTGCACTTTGTGTAACTACCTCCCCGCCTCCATACCGCTGCCCCTGCAGAATGCACTTTGTGTAACTACCTCCCCGCCTTCCATACCGCTGACCCTGCAGAATGCACTTTGTGTAACTACCTCCCCGTCTTCCATAGTGCTGCCCCAGAATGCAGTGTAACTACCTCCCGCATACCGCTGACCCTGCAGAATACACTTTGTGTAACTAGCTCCCGCCCATACCGCTGCCCCTCCATACCGCTGCCCCTGCACCCTGCAGACCCTGCAGAATACACTTTGTGTAACTAGCTCCCCACCTTCCATACCGCTGCTCCTGCACTTGTGTAACTACCTCCCCGCCTTCCATACCGCTGCCTCTGCAGAATGCACTTTGTGTAACTACCTCCCCGCCTTCCATACCACTGCCCCTGCAGAATGCACTTTGTGTACACCACACATCTGCATTTCAAGTAGTTGAGCTTTACTCTCTGATTGCTAATTCTGAAGGTTTCCATCATGCCTCAATGAGCACAAGTTATAATATTCTTAGGAGTTTGTAATCAAATCCCTGCCTCCAGGTAATCAAGCCAGTGCAAAGAAATTAGACCTATTTTTGTTTTTTTTGGTCTATTTATAGCTTCTGTAAGGTCACTCGCTCACTCATGCAAATGTGGTCAAACAGATACAAAGTTTAGGAAACTGCAGGCAGATCATATATGCTTGTTTGTGTGACAGTAACTTGAGTTGAGATGATTACAGCTTGTTAGCCCAACCGTGTAATGTGATTAAAATGTGGCAAATTAAATTAAGCTCAGAGAGGGGTTCTAAGATCAACATTTTAATAGTTAGAACATGGAGCTTAATAGCTCCATGGTTAGAGGCAGAAATTAGCAACTCGCGAGTAAAGAGCAAATACACAAAATGTGGTATTGTAACAACAGACGGTGAATTGTGAGAAAATAAAATCCTTTCCCTAAAATATGATGAATAGGTTTTCCTTTATTTAAAACTTTTTTTTATCATCTACCAATATTTGTCTGGAGTTTTAAGACTTGGGTTTTGAAACAAATTCTCCACTATCTTTAAAAAATGTTCACTACACCAAGAGCTACATGCTCAAGGCTTAGCCCACAGCTACATGCTTAAGCTTTAGCCCAGAGCTACATGCTTAAGATTTAGCCCAGAGCTACATGCTTAAGGTTTAGCCCAGAGCTACATGCTTAAGCTTTAGCCCAGAGCTACATGCTTAAGGTTTTAGCCCAGAGCTACATTAGCCCCAGAGCTACATGTAAGCTTTAGCCATGCAGAGCTACATGCTTAAGGTTTAGCCCAGAGCTACATGCTTATGCTTAAGGTTTAGCCCAGAGCTACATGCTTAAGGTTTAGCCCAGAGCTACATGCTTAAGGTTTAGCCCAGAGCTACATGCTTAAGGTTTAGCCCAGAGCTACATGCTTAAGGTTTAGCCCAGAGCTACATGCTTAAGGTTTAGGCCCAGAGCTACAGAGCTACATGCTTAAGGTTTAGCCCAGAGCTACATGCTTAAGGTTTAGCCCAGAGCTACATGCTTAGCTTTAGCCCAGAGCTACATGCTTAAGCTTTAGCCCAGAGCTACATGCTTAAGGTTTAGCCCAGAGCTACATGCTTAAGGTTTAGCCCAGAGCTACATGCTTAAGGTTTAGCCCAGAACAACATGCTTAAGGTTTAGCCCAGAGCTACATGCTTAAAGTTTAGCCCAAAGCTATATGCTCAAGGCTTAGCCCACAGCTACATGCTTAAGCTTTAGCCCAGAGCTACATGCTTAAGATTTAGCCCAGAGCTACATGCTTAAGGTTTAGCCCAGAGCTACATGCTTAAGCTTTAGCCCAGAGCTACATGCTTAAGGTTTAGCCCAGAGCTACATGCTTAAGCTTTAGCCCAGAGCTACATGCTTAAGATTTAGCCCAGAGCTACATGCTTAAGGTTTAGCCCAGAGCTACATGCTTAAGGTTTAGCCCAGAGCTACATGCTTAAGCTTTAGCCCAGAGCTACATGCTTAAGCTTTAGCCCAAAGCTACATGCTTAAGGTTTAGCCCAGAGCTACATGCTTAAGCTTTAGCCCAGAACTACATGCTTAAGCTTTAGCCCAGAGCAACATGCTAAAGGTTTAGCCCAGAGCTACATGCTTAAGGTTTAGCCTAGAGCTACATGCTTAAGGTTTGGAGAATGTTAATTGGAAAGTTTTCAGCACCTTTGTAAAAGATCCCAAATGGTATAATGTATAAGTTATATAAATATAAACACATCTTTTGGGCTCAGAAAACAAAATCAGTTGCAGAAGTGAAAATGAGATCTTTTAAAAGTAAAAATGCTACCAACACCTGATAATCTCCCAGCAATTGCAAATGATAACTTAAATCATGACAAATAATTCTACATATATTATAATATATATAATATATATACATACATACATACATACATACATACATGCATGCATGCATGCATGCATGCATGCATACATACAGATATACATACATACATACATACATACACACATACACACATATATACATACATACATACATACATACATACATACATACATACATACATATATATATATATATATATGTGTAATGTTACAGGCTGGTTTTAATTTTGGCTACCTTAAAATGAATAATTACAACATATGGATACAGAAAAATGTTTATAGAGAAAGCGATTTATGTCATTTGGCGACAATAATAACTGTAATTAAACTGAGCTAAAAGTAAAATCTTTTTCACATTTGATGATCACAGTATTTAATAGAACATTATAAAACCACTTTGACTTGCAATTGTCTTTTTTAAGAGCTACTGTACAGATGACTGTTTCAAAATACTTTCAAATAAGAGAGAAAAATACTGACAGATTGGATTTTCAAAAGACAATGAAACTCAAATTCCATTGAATTTAACTTGAATATTGAGCAGGCAAAATTGCAATGTGTCTATGTTTGTTTGACTTTTAGACACATGTTAGGGAAAGCACACCCAAGTCACCTTTGACTTTTCTTCAGTGTGGACCCAATGAATTTGCTAGGATGGAAAGTGGATGAACACCGGGTTAATATCTTGCTCTTCACAAGAAGTGTTCAGAGAACCAGGCAGGGGTGATCATCAGGACCAGCAGCTTTACGTCCCCTCTGAAGGACAGTGAGTTATTAGTGTTCAGAGAACCAGGCAGGGGTGATCATCAGTCCCCTCTGAAGGACAGTGAGTTATTATCTTGCTCTTCACAAGAAGTGTTCCAGGCAGAACCAGGCAGGGGACAGTGAGTTATTATCTTGTGATCATCAGGACCAGCAGCTTTACCAGTGAGTTATTATCTTGCTCTTCAAAAAGTGTTCAGAGAACCAGGCAGGGGTGATATGTCCCGTCCCCTCTGAAGGACAGTGAGTTATTATCTTGCTCTTCACAAGAAGTGTTCAGAGAGCCAGGCAGGGGTGATCATCAGGGGCTCTTCACAAGAAGTGTTCAGAGAACCAGGCAGGGGTGATCATCAGGACAGTGAGTTATTATCTTGCTCTTCACAAGAAGTGTTCAGAGAACCAGGCAGGGGTGATCATCAGGACCAACGGCTTTACGTCCCCTCTGCAGGACAGTGAGCGCCACCCGAAAACTGGCCGCTTTTCTCAAAGGTCGGGTGAGGAAGGTGTAATGCATGTATGAATGTAATAATTACTATACTGTTATTAATGATAAATGATCCAACTATCCTTGTGCGTATGACAGCACACAAATATTGCCTTTCTGTAAAATGTGAATAAAATAATTAACTCAATAACTATTACTTTGTTATTTGCATTTATTGGAATTGATGTATTTTTTAGATATTGCTCTTTGAAAATGGTAACTATACATGTCACCTACTCTGCTCATTGTAACAGTACTATTTATAATGTTGCTCAGAAAAGTTTCAAATATGATGCTTACCAGAACATTAAAAATGTTATTCATAATGAGCACAATATTCATAAATTGGTCGTTAGTGTTGTTTAGTGTATTAAGCAAGGCCACTCACTCAAGTTGCTTGTTATGAAGATAACATTTATACATGCTGCTTATTAAGAGCATCTTCATTCATACAAACATGACATTCATAAGCTGCCCACTGAATTCTGCTTTCATGTTGTTTTATGATAACCACACCTCGATCCATATTGCTCATTATGACCATGATATTCCTTCCTGTAGCTCATTAAGAACAATGATTAATTTTATTCATAATAAACATAACAGAAGGTGGCAACTATAAAGGCCACTTTCATGACATTATGACATCACAATCATTATGTTGCTTATTAGGAACATTAATTTTGTTCATACAAACATGACATTCATAAACTGCCCACTAAATACTGTTCATCTTGCTTTATGATAACCGCACTTTTCATCCACATTGCTCATTAAGAACATGGCATTCCTTCCTGTAGCTCATTGAGAACATCAATTAATTTTGCTCATAATGAACATTACAGGTGCCCACCATGATATTTACTTTCATGTCAACATTACGTTGGTCATTAAGATCATTGATTATTTTGTTCATAATAAACATGACATAAGATGCCCACTATGAATTCTACTTTCATGTTATTATGAACATGACATTCATTCAGGTTACTCAATAAGAACAATGATTGATTTTGTTCAAAGAATACATGACATTATAAGTTGCCCACTATGAATGTCACTTTCATGTTATTATGAACATGACATTCATTCATGTTACTTAATATGAACATTGATCAATTTTGTCAAAGAATACATGACATTATAAGTTGCCCACTATGAATGCCACTTTCATGTTATTATGAACATGACATTCATTCATGTTACTTAATAAGAACATTGATCAATTTTGTTCAAAGAGAACATGACATTAAAAGTTGCCCACTATAAATGCCACTTTCATGTTATTATGAACATGACATTCATTCATGTTACTTAATAAGAACATTGATCAATTTTGTTCAAAGAAAACATGACATTAAAAGTTGCCCACTATAAATGCCACTTTCATGTTATTATGAACATGACATTCATTCATGTTACTTAATAATATTGATCAATTTTGTTCAGAGAACATGACATAAGTTGCCCACTATGAATGCCACTTTCATGTTATTATGAACATGACATTCATTCATGTTACTCAATAAGAACATTGATCGATTTTGTTCAGAGAACATGACATTATATTGTTTGTTTGATGAGGACTAAACGGTACCACGACAACGAGGGTCAAGTTGCCCACTATGAATGCCACTTTCATGTCACTCTGAGCAGGAATCATTCATGTCACTCATGAGCATCAAAGAGAATGCAATGATCATTATGAGCAAGACATTAATAATCATAAACATAAACATGAACATAAAGATAAATAAACATGAAGATAAACATGAACAGAAGGATGCTCATTATGACCATGACATCACTGTTGCTCATTTTACCACTGGTTCCTAAATTATGCAAAAACACTCCACTTTGGTCAAAATCCTTTAATAAAATGAATTAACCAATGCTACTATATTCAATATAAACAAAACATAACTTGCGATAATTTGAATACATCACCTGTACCAATTTATAATTTAGAAGACCGTACCGAAGTTACCTCATTCTGCATGACCACATAAAGAACACTTTGCAGCAAAGAGATAGGACATAACACAAAATGATCTAATGAAAGAATAACTTAAAATCAATGCACTATACATGCACACACACACACACACATACACACACATACGTAATATCTGGGTATTTTAAAATAACGGTATTCTGAGTTTGTCCTGCCTTCTAAGTAACTCCTGTGACCCTTCTGGTTCCTTTCTTGTCCAAACCTTTCTTATCTTCTTTCAATTTCCTCAGCATCTAGCACCATCATGTCATTTCAGCACATTTCCAGAGCTCCTTAGTCTTTCTTATGTTTCACACCTTACGTTCGTGGCGTGATTTGACACCAGACCAGACACAAATCCTGACTTCTTGTCACGACAATGTTTCCTCAAATTTGGACATGATGTCACTCTGCATATTCATGTCAATTTTGCCAGCCATCTGCAATGGAAAGAAACATATTTTTCCAACTTAAACAAAATGAATCGTAAAAATGAAACTAAAACCTGCACACAAGTCTATTTAAAACAAAAATCTTCACCACATACTTTTCTCAATTACTTAAATCTGGACATAATTTTATCAATTACTACCAATTTGTGCATAATTTTTATCAATTACTTCAATTTCCCCTTAACTTTTTATCAAGAGCAAAAACTGAAGTGAAATCTTTGCAAACCAACACAGCTAAGTGAGATCTTTGCACACCAACATAGCTAAGTGAAATCTTTGCACACCAACACAGCTAAGTGAAATCTTTGCATACCAACACAGCTAAGTGAAATCTTTGCATACCAACACAGCTAAGTGAAATCTTTGCATACCAACACAGCTAAGTGAAATCTTTGCACACCAACATAGCTAAGTGAAATCTTTGCACACCAACACAGCTAAGTGAAATCTTTGCAAATCTTTAAGTGCAAATCTTTGCACACCAACACAGCTACCAACCAACACAGCTAAGTGAAATCTTTGCATACCAACACAGCTAAGTGAAATCTTTGCACACCAACACAGCTAAGTGAAACCTTTGCACACCAACACAGCTAAGTGAAATCTTTGCACACCAACACAGCTAAGTGAAACCTTTGCATACCAACACAGCTAAGTGAAATCTTTGCACACCAACACAGCTAAGTGAAATCTTTGCACACCAACACAGCTAAGCTTTGCATACCAACACAGCTAAGTGAAATCTTTGCATTAAGCTTTGCATACCAACACAGCTAAGTGAAATCTTTGCATACCAACACAGCTAAGTGAAATCTTTGCATACCAACACAGCTAAGTGAAATCTTTGCACACCAACACAGCTAAGTGAAATCTTTGCACACCACAGCTACAGCTATACCAACACAGCTAAGTCTTTGCACACCAACACAGCTAAAAATCTTTGCATACCAACACAGCTAAGTGAAATCTTTGCATACCAACACAGCTAAGTGAAATCTTTGCATACCAACACAGCTAAGTGAAATCTTTGCACACCAACACAGCTAAGTGAAATCTTTGCACACCAACACAGCTAAGTGAAATCTTTGCACACCAACACAGCTAAGTGAAATCTTTGCATACCAACACAGCTAAGTGAAATCTTTGCATACCAACACAGCTAAGTGAAATCTTTGCATACCAACACAGCTAAGTGAAATCTTTGCACACCAACACAGCTAAGTGAAATCTTTGCACACCAACACAGCTAAGTGAAATCTTTGCATACCAACACAGCTAAGTGAAATCTTTGCATACCAACACAGCTAAGTGAAATCTTTGCATACCAACACAGCTAAGTGAAATCTTTGCATACCAACACAGCTAAGTGAAATCTTTGCATACCAACACAGCTAAGTGAAATCTTTGCATACCAACACAGCTAAGTGAAATCTTTGCATACCAACACAGCTAAGACCAACACTCAAAACTCAAAAAAGTTTTAGCAAAGTTCTAAATTTCAGTTCAACATTTGACTTAATTCTTATTTTCCCCACACATAAACCAAAACTAATCACCTCACACATAAACCAAAACTAATTACTATACATATAAATAAACCAATAAACAAAATAATCAAATGATAAATACCCAATGATAAACATTAATCAATCATAAAAATAAACAAATTGTAAAAATGAACCAATTGTAAAAGTGAATTCCTATTATTAAAATGACCCAATCAAAAAAAAAAAACCAATCATAAAATGACCCAATCATTAAAAAATAAATCAAACATTAAAAATGAACCAATCCTAAAAATGAACCAATCCTAAAAATAAACCAATCCTAAAAATAAACCAATCCTAAAAATAAACCAATCATAAAAATGACCCAATCATAAAATAAAACCAAGACTCCTCTCTTCCTTCAAGTGGCTTTTGTTTGCTTCTTGAAACATGAGACAAAATGTGATAAAAAAGTCTTACATCTCTTTTGCTCTTCAAGAAGAAAATTGTTAATTACCTCCCCAACAAAGTTGGACGGAGGTTATCTTTTTGCCTCTGTTTGTTTGTCATCAAGATATCTCAAGAACTGATGTTTGGGTTTGGATTAAATTTGGTGTGTGGTTTTGTGACTGTTTCAGGAAGAAGTTTGGGACTTATTGGCACAGGGAAAAGGCAGAAATTGAGGGGTGTGGATGTTTAAAGATGAGATCTGTAAAGACTTATATAATTGAAAGTAAACAATGGATTCCAATGGAATGTCCTAAACAATGAATTCATGCCTGAAAAGAATTCAAAACAATCAATTTTCTGGACTCATAAGAAAATCAGATCAAGTGGTTTCTGGTTTCAAAAAGAATCAAAACAATTGGCTTCTTGCATGAAAGGAAAATGATGGAATGTGAATCTTAGCTGAATAAAGCTCAAACAATGAATGCTTAGCCTGAATGAAACTGAAAACAAATGATCACACGTGATGATCCTCAAGTGTTTGGCAAATGGCAATACAGATCAACAGTGAGAAAGAGATTGATTGGAGTTAAAACTTAGTGGGACGAGGGTTTCTGAAGTAGATGGTATTCTGGTGGAGAATGAACAGGTTATACACTCTGCAAAGTGCTTTAATTCTATTTTCTGGTTAATTAATATCAAAGTATACTCACAGCTTCTCTTTGCCTCTTGGCCTCTTCTCGTAATCTTTCCCTGTCTTTGATGGATTGCTGTCTCTGAAGGTTGGACTGCGCATCTATCCTTGCTCTCTCTAAAGCTTCCTCCTCTTCCCGCTCCCTACAAATGCAAATATATAATATAATATAATATATATATATATATATATATATATATATACATGTATATACATATATGCATATATATATATATATATATAAATATATATATATATATAAATATATATATATATATATATATATATATATACATATATATATATATATATATATATATATATATTCTACTCACAATGGAAGAAAACACGCAACAAACTATACAGCATATAATTGAATATTATCAGTTGGCATCAGGTGTGCAAAAAATTATATAAGTAATACCTAATTTTTTGTATCATTTGTTTTAAAAGGTAAATGGACAGAGATATTACATGCACCAGAAAGAACTTAAAGGGTTAGTTCAGTTGTCAAGCATGTCCATTTCATATGACAGAGGACTTCCAAAGAAACAAAATGGTGAAGAAAGCATTGCAAAATCTTACTCCGTTAAGGAGATATTCAAATTTAAAGTTTGGTATCATTTGTGTAGGAATGACTTAAATCAGATTAGTTGTGATGTCACAGTCTCAGATTCCTCAAAGTTTTTATGTCTTTAAAGAAAGTTTATTTACATTTTTCACAATTTAAATTATTTTTCTTCAAACTTTCTTTATGTGGTATATTATAAATACC
The DNA here is from genome assembly GCA_020152595.1 of Chiridota heheva. Lineage (NCBI taxonomy): Eukaryota > Metazoa > Echinodermata > Holothuroidea > Apodida > Chiridotidae > Chiridota > Chiridota heheva. The sequence continues at coordinate 505,997 of JAIGNY010002451.1, read as the reverse complement.
CTTCCTTGATTCAGTTTTATTACTTTTTTGACATATCTCATGGTTATAAGCCACAAAATATGATAGAATACATAAAGACTTTAAGGAATCTGAGGCTATAACATCACAAGTAGTCTGATTTCAGTCGTTTCTACACAAATGATACCAAACTTAAATATCTCCTTAACAGAATAAGATTTTTGAATGCTTTCCTCACTATTTTGTTTCCTTTAAAGTCCTCTTTCATATAAGATAAGACTTGCTTGATCACTGAACTAACTCTTTAAAATTATGAACAGATTAGTCCTTTAATTATGACAAAAGTACCAGTTTTCGAGCTAACAGTTTAAAGAATTCTTAATGTGCAAGTTGTGATGTATGAAAGAGAAGACAACTCAAAATCTTTAATTTAATTCTTTTAAAGGAGACATAAAGTCTGACATAATCCTTATTTGATATGATAGAATCAAAAATAACAAATCTTCTGATCAAGTTCCATACCTGAAGAAGCAATCTAACACATTTTTGGAATTATCAAATACTTTAATGCTGCTACTAAATAGTTTTAAGGGAGCCGCCATTTTTATTTCAAAACATGTCGAATATGATGTCATCAGCCCAGCAGGATGTTGATATGCTTTGTATTTCTTTATAATCTACCTCAAGTTTTCTAGCTTATGAAAAATGGTTTTTCTATTGAACGGGTCAAGGACATTTTTGTGTACACATAAAATCATCAAAACATTCTGTTAAAACTTTGTGTTACAGCATTTTGGAATAAAAACTTTAATCACATTTATAAGGGAATACATTATAATCCTTATGTTTCTGTTGAAGAAAATTATTTCATCATGCACAATAATTCAATACAGAATTGAACAGAATGGCAGCCCCCATGTGTCGACTTCAAACATGAATACCTTAGAAATAGGAATAAGATTTTGACTTGCTGTTTGTGGTAGTTGGTTAAGATTTTAATCCTCTATCAACTGAAATAATGATTGTATTAGACTTTATGTCTCCTTACATCCTAAATTTCAGTCACTGAAATTCAGACTATTCTCCTGCTAAATCTAAATGAAGGGTATGATGGAGATTAAAAAAAACCTTAAAAACTATCTAGTTAGTTTTACATCTACAAACTTAAAAATTTCTAAGCTACTAGTGGCACATAAATATTTGCATTCTTTCTCTTTCCTGAAAATTGCCAAAAAGACCTATTTTGTTACCTAATTCTTTCTCTCTCAATCCTCTGTCTTTCGTGCTCCTGCTTTTGTTTCTGCGCCTTCCTCATCTCTTCTTGGGCTTTTAAGAACTTCTCCTATTATCACAAGAACAAACACAAAAAGAGTATGTTGTAAACTCCCAAGTTATGTCCAGTTGATCCGTTCAGAGTTCAGATGGCAATTCATTTCAAAATAGGGAGATAACAGTCAAATCATCAGAATGAACATGCAGCATTGTCAATATATAGGAATAGATGAAGCGTAATTAAAGAATAACAGAAGGCAAAGTGACATTCTAGCTTGTTCCTAAAAACAGAGAACATGAAGTAAGAACACTTCAGAAACTTTACAGTGCCAAATGCATTTATTTATTTCTACTGAATCTCTAACAAAAGAGAAATACCAATATTTGGTACTTTCATAACATAAGGAATGACTTAATACAATAGAAACTAAATTAAGAAGCTTTTTTGATGAGGGCTTAACAGCACTACGACAACGAGGGTCAAATTGTGCCTGAGAGGTCAGATCATTCTAGAGGTAGGAAGGAAAGGAAACAGGGAGAGAGTGAGAGAAATTCAAGAACGAAAGGTCAGAAAGCTGTGATCGAGAGAGGAGGTGCATGGCTGAAACAAAAACAAAGTAGAAAGAGGGGGTGGAAGAGGAGAATTAAATATGGTTGTAGACGCCACCCCCTCCCTTCCACTGGCGTGACTCCTCCCACATTCCGTCAAATGATATCCTTGTCCCTCTCTTATCCACTTTTCTGATGCATCAACATGATCAGAACATTTCAATACCTCTAATGGGGTAAATGTCTTCCTGACTGGGCAGATAATTCTGAGTAGTTTATATTGGTTTACAGTTGCTTGCTAAGAAGAGTCCAAATAATCTCCCTTCAAGAAAATCCAGATGCTGTACATACCTAACACATTCCATCTTATTCTTTTTCAAAGCTAATCTGTTTAAGTTCCATTTCTCTTGTTGTCTGTTGTATCTTGCCTATGTTTCAAGAATGTCACTTAAATTGGTTTGAGGCACCAGTCATTTGATGCTGTGGGTTCGAATCCCACAACTGCCACCAATTTAATAGGGTATTTCATGTTTGTTTGTTTGTTTGTTTGTTTGTTTGTTTGATGAGGTCTTAACGGCACCACGACAACGAAGGTCAAATTGTGCCTGAGAGGTCAGATCATTTTAGAGGTAGTAAGGAAAGAGACCAGGGGAGGAATGAGAGAAATTCAAGAACAAAAGCCAGAAAGCTGTGATCGAGAGAGGAGGTGCATGGGTAAAACTAAAAACAGAGTAGAGAGGGGGTGGAAGAGGAGGATTAAATATGATTGTAGAGGATGCATGCTGGAGGAAGGAGACTATTTTATCTGGAGGATTTTTGGAAGAACTCAGCAATTGAGTTGTGGGGAGCGAGAAGCTCTGGGAAGGTTGTACAGGGGCAAGCAAGGAGAACGTGATGGATTGTAAGGATGCAGTGGCAATTGTTACAGAGGGTTGGGGGAACCAATAAGGAGGTGGGAGTGAGTGAGGTGGGTGTGACCAATTCTAAGACGGGTAATATGAGCGTTGTCGTCACGAGAAAGGTTGTTAATGGTGGATTTGATCGGGATTGTGGGCTGGATAACATGGAGTTTGTTATCAATTTGGAAGTTCCATAAGGTTTGCCAGCGGTCACGAACAAGAGAAGCGATAAGCGGTTTGATGTCAGAGAGGGTTTGGGAAAAGGGAAGGGAGGAGGTTAAGGGCAAGCTTAGCGGCTGTATCAGCCCTGTCATTGCCAGGGATGCCAACATGGCTGGGTATCCAGAAGAAAAGAACACTTTTCCTGCAGAGGGTGGGAGAAAAGAGTTTCCGGAGGAGGAGGTGGCAGGTGAGGTTATCCCATTTAAGATTGAGTAATGAAGTAAGAACAGCCTTTGAGTCAGAGAAAATGGCAAAGTGACTAAGAGGAGAGTACTCAATAAAGTTGAGGGGCGAGGAGAATGGCCTTAGCCTCGGCTGAAAAGATGGATGAGTGGTCAGGAAGTCTGCTACTGAGGGTGATGTCTTGGATGATGGCAGCAGCAGCTGTCTTGTTGCCTTCCTTGGAGCCATCAGTATAGATGGAGGTGTAATTTGAGAGTTGGTCTTTGATTTGGTTGTGGAGATTGATGAAGAGATTAGGTGAGTTTGAGATTTGTTATAAGTGGAGAGGTCAAGGTGGACAGAAGGAAGAGGGTGGCCCAAAGGCGGAAAAGTGGGCCAGGAATAGGTGCCGAGAGTGGCGGGGTTGATGCCAAGTTGAAAGAGGTCTGATTTAATCGTAAGCTGAAGGGGGCGATAGGGTTTTAGTCCTATCAAAGAGGGAGGAGAAATTGGGGTACCTAATGAGGTTGTAAACAGGGTTCTGGGTGTTGGTGAGGACTCTAAAAGCATAGGAGAGGCTAAGCTTTTTACATCTAAGTAGAAAGGGGGTTCGTTGGCTTCAACATGAAGGCTAGTGATTGGGGAGGTCCTGTAGGCTCTAGACAAAGCCTGAGGGCTTCATTTTGGATGGTGTTAATGTGGTTGAGGTATGAGTTGTGAGCGACACAGTAAACAATATTGCCATAGTCAAGCTTGGCACGAATGGTGAGCCTGAAAATTTTGAGGAGAGCATAGCGGTTCGCTCCCCAAGTAGTGTTGGAGAGCAGTCGGAGGAGGTTGAGGGAGCTATTGCATTTTAGTTTCAGGTTGGTGATGTGTGGCTTGTAGGTGAGCTTGGGGTCTAGAGTTAGACCAAGGAACTTTGTGTTTTCAACTTTAGGGATGCGATTCCCATTGAGCACAAAGTTCGGGTTGGGGTGGAGGTTGTTGAAATGACAAAAGTGCATGCAGACTGTCTTGTCTTTGGAGAATCTAAAACCGTTATTGTTGCTCCAGACTTGCAGCTGATTGAGGCTGGTTTGAAGCCTATTTTCAACAATAGGATGAGAGTTTAAGTCATCCACGCACCACAACAGCAAGGGTCAAATTGTGCCTGAGAGGTTAGATCATTCCAGAGGTAGAAAGGAGAGTAAACAGGGGGAGATTGAGAGAAATACGAGAACTAAAAGCCAGAAAGCTGGGATCTAGAGAAAAGGTGTATGGGGACGGGGACGGAGGACTAAATAGGGTTGTAGAGGGAAGCATGATGAAGGAAGGAGATCATTTTATTCGGATTTTTTTTTGGAATAGCTCAGTTACTGAGTTGTGGGCAGCGAGGGAAGCTTTGGGAAGGTTGTACAGGGGTTGTACAGGGGGCAAGCAAGGAGATTGTAGTTGTAGTTTTATTGATATTTTTTGTAGTTGAACGAGCTACAGTAGAAAAGTCTCTAAACGTTGCTTACCCTTTCCTCTTTCTCCTTTGCCTGCTTCTGGAACATCTGAAAACTGGACGAAGTTGAGGGTTTAAGCCTCGGAGAAGGTTTTGAGGAAGCCAGTGCCCCAAGATTGGACCATGACCTCACGTTGGGTATTTTTAAATCCTGCACAGAACAAATGATAAGATACAAATAAATATACTTTAACTGGTGCAAAACAAGTCTCAAGCGTTTGACTAATTTCACCTGCAGAATCCTTTCAAGCAATACAAGTCATACCAATGACATTTTAGTAATGACTTGCTGCTTCTTTGCTCAGTAATGGGTATGATCAAGATGTAGTGAATGAAGATTGGCAGCAACATACAGGCATGGGTATGATCAATATGTAGTGAATGAAGATTGGCAGCAACATACAGGAATATGCTGATCATTTTCATCTTTGTTCTTTAAAAAATCGCCCTTTAAGTTCAAATATTGATGTCTAAAAATGATTTGAAATCATATTTTCCCCTCAATTTTTTTAACAATGACTTTGTAACTTCCCACATAAATACATGATTTTTACTTAAAGATGGCTATCACAGTTCAAAAGCTAAATGAAATCTCTTTCAATAGACAGGTAAGGCTGATAATCATCTCAAAGCTCCTTGGTACAGGGGGTGGGGGGTAGCTGGTATTCTTACCTACTTCTGTGATTATTGTGCAGGGGGTGGGTGGAAGGGAAGGGGGGAGCAGGTGTTCTTACCTTCTTCTGTGATGATTGCACTGTCTTCTCATCCATATTCTTCAGACTCTCTGAGCTTCCTCTGGAAGTCATGCCAGTAGGATTAGATGACAAATCTGCACAGAAATGTGCATTCAAGGTTATATACGAATCTTTGTTTAACTATGTATATGATGATTCTAGTGCAGCTAACTAACAATGCTTAATTGAACTGAAGACATTGCCATTTTGAAAGACCTGAATTTCATCAAAAACACAAATTCACAATAAATTCAAACTGCCATTTCATACATCAAAAATTTTGCGCAAAATAAAAATAGAATGCCAATTTTCTTTGCATGAATTAAAACAAAAATTCTCAAAAATGTCAATAAAAACTAAATATTTATAACATTAGTCTGGTATTGTATTGCTCTTCTCAGCACATAAGTAAACAAAAGACCTTCAAAAGAGACTTCAACACTAACCACAAACCCCTGTATTTTGTATCTAAAAATGAAGATAAAAACACCAAAATATATATTTAAGTGATCTATTTGATCACCTGACTAATATGATCACACATATCAAACCCTAGGTAAACCTTCGTTTTTTAGGAAGGGGGGAGGATGCATCTTAGAATCAAATTATTTCCCTTCAAGCGTATTACTACTTTCAAGAGGAAAAATCTTACCTGGTGAATTTGCACCTTCAGTTTCCTGCACAGTAGCTGGAGATCCAGAACTTTCACCAGGTTGTGTGTTACCTTCCTCCTCAATGGTAAACTTGACAGAATTATTTGTTTTGATCAAAATGTCTCCCGCTGATGGGCTATGGGTGTTAGTAACAGCACCATTTGAGGTCTGTTCCACTTTAACTGAAGCAGGAAGTGCCCCTTGAGGTTTTGATTTTGGTAACTGAGGGGTAACCTCTTCTTTTTTCACTGGTTGAGTTTTGGGGAGAGATGGGGGTCTGACTGGAGTACTTTGTGGTTTGGCTGGGGTGCTTTGCACCTTAGACTGTTCTTGGACTAACGGAGGTTGTGACAATAATTTGACTGGTAATGTACTGTTCTCTGTTTTGGGATGAATTGCCGGTGATGCTCTGGTCTGAGGATTGGCCGGAGGAGTACCAACCCCATGGGACAATGATTTGATGCTTGGTGCTTTCTGGGTATTTTTGACAGGTGTTCCTGGCAACGGTTTTGGAACCTCTTGTTTGATTAGTTTTGGCACAGCTGGCAAAGTATCCTTTACAGGAGTTGATAACAAGGTGTCTGCTGATGGTAACTTGGTCGGTCCACTTCCAGAAGGCGTGATTGGTATTTGTGGATGGAATAAAGTAGCACTTGGCAATGAAACTTGCACAGCTAGAGATGGTGGTGACAGTAACGGCTTGTTTTGTTTAACTGCGGTGGCTGGAGCTGCAGGGACAGTCTTGGAAAAACCTGAAATAAACAAGAAAATTGGGCTTACTGTATCATTTTGAATATGTGAAGTATATATAGCTTTCTCCTTCCAACAGAGCATAATCTTTAGAAATACAAAGTTTGTCTTCACAAATGGCTTAGCTTATACTCGCCTCTAATTTATTTCATAATTTTTAGTTCTTCAGCTAAAATAGCTGTTTTCTTGCCAAATATTCAGTTTATTCTACTAAAAATCCATGAAAATAACTCTACAACAGATGTTTGCTTTAATAACTAAAATTATTAGGATTTAATTAATTCTTTGTGCTATATATTTTTTCTCTTTGCAGACTTCATGAAAATGATTGCGCAATTTTTACATTGCATCTCTGGCTACCTTTTACATGAACATCCTTTGGTTCCCTCCACTAGTATCAACAATTTTTGAAAACATATTCCATAAAGTTGTGAATGAATGAATACAAAAAAAATATATCAGTGGAGCATGTTTCCACGATCAAAAGCTACTTTAAGCATCATTTTTACTTTAAACTAAAACTGAGCAACAATTTTTGAAGATTTTTCACCCTGAAACCCCAATACAGTAAGAAATTTGAGGGTTCTACCACTGGATAACTTTCAGTGGAGAGAAGGGTATCCTTAAAGGGGACAATGGGTGGTTTCCTTCAATACATTCAACCAAACTGATTTATTATTAGACATCGATTTATATAGTGCCTTTTGCCAGATCCTGAAAGCGCTGGACCCAATTAGCCACCTAATAAGTTCTCTTGCAGCCAGACTAATCAGTACACAGGAACTTGGGCTTGACTGGGCCAGGACAGGAAGTGAGTGACCACCATGTTTTACTGCTTTTCTCCTCGAATAATGTTCAGAGAATCAGGTAGGGTGTGACTGTCCTGCCATTGGGACCGACGGCTTAATGTCCCCTCTGAAGAACGGCAAGCAGCATTCAACCATTGCCATTTCTCTTCTCCTAACAGCTAAATGTTGAGAATATTCTTCCCATTTCTAGCTCTATACACTCACTGTATTGATCCATGTCTTTAACATATTGCCTTTAAATCCTATCTTTCCTGGTGCTCCTTGGTTCAAACATTTTACACTTCAGTGTGAAAGGTTAATTCCCAAAGTTCATTCAGTGTCGAGGGTTGAATCTTATTGACCATAACTTCAATGTACCTCTATACCAGGAACCTAAAGATACGAGGTGCACGATGTGCAAAGGTATTGCAAGATGTATTTAACTTACCATTCGTAGGGGCTGTGGTTTGTGTGGGTGATATCACCACTGCTCGCTGACTCCTATCAGGTGCTGGGGCTGCCTTGCTGCTTGGTCGGCTAGGTAACGCAGGCAAACTGGCATGTACCACTGGTGCAGAGGGCGTAGCTGTTACATAAAAGATGATTGGGACAAAACCTTTTGATGAAGGTGTTCAGTCCAGACATTTACAACTGTCTGATTGCTAGCGCCGCTTATTAAGTACTAAGGAAATTGGACTTCAGCAAACACATCTACACTTCTTTAAATTCAATATGGAATTATGTACAAATAAATGTTAGACAGGATCCATCAAAGAAGTGTCACCGCTGAATATTCAAAAGGTGCTAACTCAACAAATAATTCACTTTTTTTTTGTAATTTACAAGCAACAGATTTAGCCTTGCATTTTTTTAGGTGCTGAAGACTATTATTTGATTGGTTTTGTTTATAATTTCAAGACCAAAATGGTTATATTAGTCAAAGATTTATCACATTGTCAGAATGTTCTAATATCAAAAATTTCTATAAAATATTTACTTTCTGCATGATTGTTTGTAAGTTTTACCCAAAATCACACAGGATGCCTCTAATGAATTATTAGTAGCTCTTCTCACACAACACCATAATTATATACAAATCACAATCATTTATTCTAAAGAGAACTCGGCAAGTTTCACTCACTAAGTTTTGGTGCAGATTGCAGAGGTGCTGGAGCTAATTCCTGATTTGTTGCACCTTTTGAGGGTTTGAAAGATGGTGTAGTTATGACGGCGGGCGCTGCCAGTGGTACTGCCACGGGCATCGCTGCTTGAATTTGTAGCTGTAACTCCTGTCCGAAAAAAGTGATACAACAGCTGCTGAATATCCCTTTTGCATAATTGGTTTTTGTTCTCTGCTCGTGATCTTTACTGGTATCTTTCTTCATATGTGATTTTTAATTTCCCCCCGTCCTTCTCTAGTTATGACTTTCCCCAGAGGCAAATGGAGATTTAAGATCTCATCTGAAAAATTAGTACTGAAGACATAAGGGTACCTGAAACCCCTCAACTTGTGCCCGTCCTATCTTACATAGCTTACTGTTTCATAGTCTTTAAACCACCACATAAAAGTTTGTTTGTTTGTTTAATGAGGGCTTAACGGCACCTCGACAACGAGGGTCAAATTTTGCCTGAGAGGTTAGATCATTTCAGAGGTAGGAAGGAAAGAAATCGGGGAGAATGATAGAAATACAAGAACTAAAAGTCAGAAAGCTGGGATCGAAAGAAGGTGCATGGGTGAAAAAAAACACTTAAAGGACTATTTAAAGGACTGAAAGTAACCATTCAGGTAATTAAGTTTCAACTGTAACCTTTGTACATCTATGAGAGACATGTTGACCCTCCACAAAAAGAAATCGGGGAGAATGATAGAAATACAAGAACTAAAAGTCAGAAAGCTGGGATCGAAAGAAGGTGCATGGGTGAAAAAAAACACTTAAAGGACTATTTAAAGGACTGAAAGTAACCATTCAGGTAATTAAGTTTCAACTGTAACCTTTTGTACATCTATGAGAGACATGTTGACCCTCCACAAAAAGAAATCGGGGAGAATGATAGAAATACAAGAACTAAAAGTCAGAAAGCTGGGATCGAAAGAAGGTGCATGGGTGAAAAAAAACACTTAAAGGACTATTTAAAGGACTGAAAGTAACCATTCAGGTAATTAAGTTTCAACTGTAACCTTTTGTACATCTATGAGAGACATGTTGACCCTCCACAATCCCCCTCTCTCTCACATATGAAGGACTGAAAGTAACAATTCAGGTAATTAAGCTTCAACTGTACCTTTTTTACATCTATGAGAGATTGAGCTACTGACTTTCGTTTCTGCTTCTTGGACGATTTGGTTTTCTTCTTCTTTTTGGTCCCACCGGAAGTCTTCTGCTTCTTAGCTGGTGATTCTGCAGAGGAAATGAATGTGTTATGGACATGTGTCCACTCCAAGGAATGCAAATTACTATCTTAAGACCTCACACCAGTTATGGAGTATGTGCAAGTGATGATGCAGCACTTGCATCAGTGGGAATGGAAGGTCGGCAAGAATTTTTTTTATTGATAGCCACTGGATGAGCACTATGCAAATTAATAGTATGGAAGACAAAAAACACAAAGTCTAAAACAAAAAGACGTGTTTTTCCCCATTCAATAAACTTGAAAGAAATGATTGTCATTTAAATTTTGAAATAAAAACGACATCCACACAACAACTTTGTAATTATCTTATCACCCACATATACAACGTATATGTGGGGATGGGATATTGTAGTCACTTTGCTGTATGGGCAAATAACTGCATTACATGGCCACCCACTCAATATTAGGGGGGCTGGTGGGGCCCAGAGAATGACATGATTTTTGTGTCTGTCCATGGGTTTGTGTGTGTGTGTGCTTATGCAACAATCAATTTTGTGTCGCTTATAACTCAAAAACTGTAATACACACATGAATCAAAATTAGTGGACGGGTACCCCAAGCTGGAACTTTTGTCTAAAAGGTTTTTGGGTACAAAGTCAAATAAAACAAGTTTTTGGTGATGGCTGTATCTTTTGAAGGAATTACTTGTTATCTTTACAAATTGCACAGGTAAGATTTAACATTCTAACAAAATTTGAAAATAATTGGGAGGTCAAAGGTTATGGGTTAAAGAAGTGCTTTTGATGCAAAATTTTGCACCATTTCAAACTCAAAAAGTACAAGACCTATTCCAACCCAATGTTGTACCATGATACCTTGGTACATAAAATTGTGTCCTGTAGACTGGGGTCAAAAAGCTATTGACCACTTTTTACTATTTCCCCCTATAGGTATGGAATGGTAAGTGTGACGTGAGCATGAATGGTGACACACAGTGAGTACAATAAATGTGAACAATTTCAGTGATTAGGGTGAAGGGTCAGAAGTCAAATATGTGATTTTAGGGGGTAATTATGTACTAAATTGTACATTTTTGTGCCACTTTAAATTCCGAAAGTGCAAGACCAATACCAATCCTAAGTTTATATCATGATACTGTGGTACATGAACTTGTGTCCTGTAAACTCTAGGGTCATAAGTCAAATGAAACAAGTTTTTGGTGATGGCTGTATCTTTTCAAGGAATTATGTGGTATCTTCTTTACAAATTGCATACATAGGTGGATAGGGTATAACATTTTAACAAAAAAGTCAAAAGGTCAAAGAAGTGCTTTTTTATGCAAACTTTTTCCCCATTTTAAGCTCAAAAAGTACAAGACTTATCTATACAAACTCTAAATTGTACCATGATACCTTGGTACATGTGTCCCGTAGACTCTGGGGTCCAAAGGTCAAAGAGCTATTGACCACTTTCCCCTAGTTAAGGAATGATAAGTGTGACGTGAGCATGAATGGTGTCATACAGTAGGGTAACAATAAATGTGAACAATTTCAGTTGTTCCATTGATTAGGGTCAATGGTCAGAGGTCAAATATGCAATTTTAGGGGGTAATTATGTACGAATCTGAACAATTTTTGTGCCACTCTTAATTCCAGAAGTGCAAGACCAATACCAATCCTATGTTTGTATTACTAGTACATGAGCTTGTGTCCCGTAGCTCTGGGGTCAAAAAGTCAAAGAACTAGTGACCCCTTACCCCCATATTTATTATTATTAGCTATTTCCCCCCTCTGATGAGATCAGCAACTCCAAGGACTGCTTTCTTGTTAGATTTTTATTCTTTGAGTGTTGATTACACGATTTCCTACATTGCATGATAATCATATTGGTTTCTATAATTAATTTATCATCTCAAAGAAACCGTGGTTGGAAGCCAAGAATGCGGACAGAATGCAAAGCAAAGAAGGAACCGAGAACAGGCTGGGGTTGCCAACATTTGTTTATCTCTATGCACAGTAAACTGTCATGTGTCACTTTTACATGTAAGCTACTGATGATGTCATAGAAGTTTGGGGTAACTGCTGATAGTGACTAACTTTTATTAGGGTCATTTTGAAGGGAAAAGTAGAAAATTAATCATGAAAGTGCATAAATGCATCAAATCATTCCCTTGAAAATAACCTGCCTCAGCATTTTTTCATATACAATTGCAAAATTTGTGAGAAAAATGTTTTCCCTTTAAAGGAGATACAAACCCTCAGAATAATTTAGGTTCTTTTTGGGTACAAATGTATGAAGATTACAAAAATCAATAGTTTCCCTTAAAAATCAACCAGTTTCCAGATTTTATTCAAAGTTTAGAGGTCGCCATATTCTTCGCTTCATTTTAAAGATGAGTTTTCTTTCCATGGGGATGATATAATTGTCCTCTTGCCTCTATTTCGGAAGTTTGTTGAAACTCTCTCGCAGTATAGTACTACTTGCAGGCCTACGTTAGGCTAGTTTTTTACCATAGGCTTAGCGTGAGTTTTTACCAGTGTAGGCCTGATGTTATCGACAGGGATAATCACTACTTCACTACTAACTGAAGAAAAAGTTCCAAAAGAAAATAATTTGTACACCCATATGCTTGACATTCCGACATAATTTCTTAAAATTTCTCAATACTAATAACATCTTTTAACTTTCACAAATCACCTCCCGCATGCATGCACTTTGGGACAGTAAAGATGCATAGGCCAAGATATGTTTACACACGCATGCGGGAACGGAACTTGATTCGATGACGTCACTTCTATTGAGGGCAGGTGTACAAAATGGCCGCCCCCATACGATTCATAAATCAAGTAATTAATAATTGTATTAATTAAAATCAAATATCATGGAACACTTTTTAAGCATCCCAAGGTGGCCAGTGTTAATAATATATGTTCGCATCATAATAGATAAGAGAAATCTGTGGATGTCTCCTTTAAGTTTCATTCTAATGGTAAAATGCAAATAAGTCACCAGACCCCATTAGTGGCTCCTACAGACCATGTTCTTGAAAGATGGAACCAGAACATCAATGATGTAGTAGCCCAACATATATGTTTAGACAGAATATGATGGCGGCACACTAGTGAATGTTTTTGAAAGATGGAAAAATGGTCAACAGAGCTCACATTTTTTGTTTGGATAAGTTGTTAAAATTCAGATTATTCCTGATACATCTGTCAAAGAAATTACTTTAGATTTCTTCAGTGCCCATTCCTAAAAATATTCAGAGGTTTTCCTAAACTGATTTCTCATTATGCGGTTTCCATGGTGTAATTTTCTACAGCTACAGAACAAGTCTTGGATTCAAGCAAGCTGGATGGGAGGGGTTGCGGTGACTAGCTTATGCTTAGATGATTTAGATCAAATAACACACAAATAACACACCAACATCCTGATCCTAAGTATGGACTGTTGAAAATATACTGTTTTAGGAATTCTAGTTTTAACCCACCACATTATTTTGTTTCTCTCAGATCATCACAATTTATCTTACCCACAAGTTTATTTCAGGTCTTTGAATAGAAATCTGCATATTCTACATCACAACAACCATCAACTAAGTGGAGCACCTCTTGATTGCAATTTACTTTATTAACAAATCGTTTCACGATTACCTTCCAAATCATGTTATGCCCACAATAATCGACTATGCATAAGGAAAGCTTTAGTGGGTTTCATAGTTAAAATTTCATGTTTTTTCAAGCATTAAAATGATTTAAATATGTCATTGCATTCACCATCTTCCCTTACATGAATAACAGCCCTTGCATCCAGTTACCAATCAGCCTGGATCAAAGATAAACATCCAAAATGTTGTATTCTGAACTCTAAACTTCAGGAAATCTTGGCTAGGCACTAACTGATGTCTTGAAATTGTACTGTTGTGCAAGGTCTAGCTGACACATCTTCAACTGTCCAAACAATATTTTTGGGTAACAATGCGGGCTCTTCAACTGTCCAAACAATATTTTTGGGTAACAATGCGGGCTCTTCAACTGTCCAAACAATATTTTTGGGTAACAATGCGGGCTCTTTAACTGTCCAAATAATATTTTTAAGTAACAATGCGGCTTCTTTAACTGTCCAAACAATACTTTTGGGTAAAAATGCGGGTTCCTTAACTGTCCAAACAATATTTTTGGGTAACAATGCAGGTTCCTTAACTGTCCAAACAATATTTTTGGGTAACAATGCGGGTTTTGGGTAACAATGCGGGTTCTTTAACTGTCCAAACAATATTTTTGGGTAACAATGCGGGTTCTTTAAGTGTCCAAACAATATTTTTGGGTAACAATGCGGGTCCTCTGGCAACATATTGTACGGGTAGGAAGCAAAGGATGAAGGAGCATGTATTTACAAATGAGTTCATCATAAAGTGCATCAGCTAAAAAAGAAGGATAACTTGGTACCATGGACAATATCAAAGGATAACCTGACCACCAGTATGTTGGGGAAGGGGGTGGGGGCATATCACCCAGGATTTACTTCAAAATATCAAATTAAATTTCTGGCAGCTTCTTTAAATTATGTGTCTAAATGTTGTTAGTGGGGTGGGTGGGATTGCATTTTGGTTCAAGTGATCCAAGAACATTCCTTCTGTCAATTTTGATACAGAATTAAGCTTTCTGGGTTTAATGATTGACAGCTTGTTTTAACCAATCACCACGAATTTGCCTAGCAACAAAATCTGCGTAACTAAAGTGAGGGCAAACATCCTACGCAGTACTGGTACAGTACAGCTAGTTAGCCGTGCGCGCTAATGTAGTAAATGCAACTTACTGTACAAAACAAATTTCTGTACACAGACCGGAGTGACAGCAAAATGGTGAACAAAAATTGCGCTTACGCTGCGGGCTTTGGAAATCTGATTGCTGTTACCCAGAACAGTTGGCAAACTGAATTTTGTTTATCCCATTTAAAAAAAACTCTAAAAATGCGGAGAAGTGCCATAAATGAATCAAAGCTTGCGGCAGGCCTCGCGAACATCTAAATGTCAACGCATTGGTAATGCACGATTGTAGATTTGTGGTTTGTTTGCCCCACATAGTTACCGCGTTGCTATGGTGGGAGTGGCCTATTTAGAAACCTGGAAAGGTTAATTGATATTTCATTATTATCATTGTTGACGATGAAAGTTTTCCTCATGTATGTGCAGAATGTTGTTTTACTTTTCAGTCTTTGTGATTACATCCTTCAGTTAGTTTCTCTGATAATCAAAGGCTGTGAATTACGTATCCCGGAACTTTTTACAGCCATAACTAGAGCCTCTTATTGATAATCCACTTTTAATTATCCAGCGTGATATAATCCGGTCTTTCCATCTAGCACCACCATTCCATCTTCCTCAATGGACAAATTAAAAGTTCGAGGAAGAGGGGATAGGGGATGGTAGATTATTGTTGGTGAGTCATCAAGCAGATTTTCATCAGATCTGTACTGCACAGTACTTAGGTATGATTTCTAAAAAGACAGCCAACTGAAAAATATCATTTTCCTCAAGCTATTAGCAACTTCTCTCCTTTACTCTTTCTGCTACTAGCACGCTACTTGCTTTAACCTGAAAGCCGACTGTTCTATAACCTGTACAGACTTGGGAGTCCGTTTTATGAGACTGATAAATTCATTTCCAAACAGATTAAGCAATAGCCACTAGAAATATTCCTGAAAGAATGAATCTTTTTTTATGAATCTAGGTTGAGAATTATCTGGTTTGACCATGCTTTAGAGTTGAGAACAGTATGTGGCAATAATTCTCACGGATTGATGTTCAGCGTACATCTTTTCTTAAAAGGTTTTATGAGTGGAATGGTTTTCCCCTGAGTGGGTGCTTAGTTCTGATTCTGTTCACAATTCCTAAGTCAAGAGTGATAAGTTATTTACTGACTGAGCATCTTTTGGGTTTGGGTTTTCTTTAACTTTCTTTTGGGGCGACTAAACCTTCTTAGTCTGTCATCTTTGTATATTACAAGCCAAGCACTGTTATTGTCTTGTTAAATTTATATTCCGAGTAGTAGTCCATGACCGCTTGATGATCCTCTCCCGACAGCTTCATTATTTCTTAAGCAAAAAGTCTGCATGTGGAGTTTTACTCTTCTGTTAAGTTCAAAACCTAATGTTTCTACGCTATGTATAGATGTCTCTCAAGTTCGAAGATCAATTCAAGACTTTTGCAACAGATATGAAAGTCCATTTGAAGCTTTAATTTCAGCTGCTGTCTTCCTAAAGTCAAGAATAAGAGGATCCTTCTAGAGATTTTCTCAGAACAATCTTTTCCAAAAAAAAAAAAACTGCAACAATTTACATACATTTTTTTGTCCCTCCTCTTGACCTGGAAAACTATTGGGCAGTCATATGCAATGTTAATCCTTCCTAAGCCAAATTGCTGATTTCTTACCCTTTTGAAACAGAAAACTTTTCATGGGAAACCCAATAATCAATAACTTGTCTTGGTTAACTTAACTCTGCCTTTTAAAAGAGACTTAAGTCATGTTCCACCTCACAAGAAAACTTTCAACATCCCTTTCAAAGCTGCTTAAGCAACACTACACCGGATGGAAATTGCATCCAATCATTTACAAGAATTGTATGCTATCCAATGTGGACAGTTAATTGTATTTCTGCGATGTAGGAGAGTTGTGGGTCTACAGACATGTGAGTGATGATTTATAAAAGTACCTGGAATTGATCAATTTCTCATCAAAATAGCTAAGTATTGTCAATTATGCAGAAAATAGGTGAAATTAGCATAACTGCTGAAATCAGCTAGCTGAGGGCTCTCACATGCCTGGGTCTACATGAAAAATCCACAAAAACAAATGTCGGGCATTTCAGGGCATTATATCAAACAGGTGTCAAGTACCATTCAGAAATGTTTAGGTGTCATTATTTTGAAAAGATGCCAGGATTTAAACATTCAAAATGAATCTCAACAAACGTGTTTGTTTGGTTGATCCACAAGAGCACATTTTCTCCACACAGTTCCGGTCCTTCAAAATGCAATTCCTTTGACTTTTTCTCTACTATTTGAAGTCAAGTGTTCTGTCATTTAAAACTACATGACAGTCCAAACAAATTGAACAGCTTGGTAGAACCATTTCCAAAAAATGGTTAGACATTGAAACCAATACAATCAGTTCTCATCTGCAAAGCCTTACAATTGCTCTGCCTTGGGACATATACACACAGAAATTCTAAACAAAACATACAATCTAATTCAATTTCCAATGTTACAGCAATACCTTGTCACTAATTATGTCCAGGCAAAACTGGATGCAAATTACACACTAAAGCTTTTCATTAATTGTAACATGAAAAAATGATATCAAAAATATAAAGAATTTTTTAAATCAAAAAATATTATAAGATATTGCTGGCATTGGATTTGAATTAGAAAGTAAATTAGCAGTTCTCGGATAAACAACTCAAACGCTCATTTATGATCGTTTCTCTTTTTCTTTGATTTATTAAGAAATGGAAATACAATGAATCATGGTTTTTTATCTTTCAAAACAAATACAATTTCAATTCAAAGGTTAAAACCTTACAACATACAGTAACACTGGCTTATTATCAGGTGATAACTGAACTTATTTTTGCTATGGTTGGTGTGTCCTGCTTGATAAGGGTTTCTCTATATAAGTCAAAAAAAAACAATAACTGGTATTATCAAAGACATTCAGTTTTACAAATATTAAAGCACCACAATTTAATCTGGGTACTATTCCAGCTACTGTCTAATGTGTATCTAAACAATTAACCATAAAATATTTACAGCAATACAAAAAGAGTTCAAACAAGAGTTACAAAAACTTAACAAGAAAAGTTAAAAAGCCTTTCAGGAAATTTTAATTACATCATAATAGAATTCATATCTCCGTTTGTTTAAAAAAAAAAAAAAACTGCTGCGTGATTTCATGAAAAGCTTTTATCGGAAAGAATTTCCTCACTTGAGTGCATGTGTGTTTTAGATTTGTCTTTTGGGCTTAAGGCTTAAGAAAGTTAATCAAAATCCAATGCCAGCACTAGTTTATTACTTTACAATCATCAAATAAATCATAAAATAGTGACAAGGATATCTGCTGCAGAAGAACTCTACGAAGGCCAAAAGAGATTTGCAATACACTTGATTCATGTGTGGTCCTCTTTCTTACCATTCCTTCCGAGTGAGCGAGCGAAGGAGCAAGATGGGCGATCATTTCCGGCCAAATACACAAATATATCAATCATTTACACAAAAAGCTTTCTGCAAGCACAAAAGAAAATGTCTGAAACCTGTGCAACACACATTTTAAGAAAGCTAGGATGCACAACAAATCCGTGCACATCTCTAAAACACACATGGCACTCTACAGCAGTTCAACTATACCGGAAACATGAGATATACAAAGACGACAGTCTACAAAGACGACAGTCTAGCCTCAAGCGTAGGTTTATCACCCTTACTTAGCCAATGCTTCTTGAGCACTGATATAAAATATTTTCTTTTCAATTATCAAGATTTGCATGGAAACATGATTGTCTAGGAACAGAAACAAACCTCTCCAACAAGGCCAGAATAAAAATCAAACAAGAAATTCATAAATCAATTTTTTACATGCAGGAATATACATCATCCTAATTTCTGTGATTTTAATCAAAGCCTTGTCAATCCCAGTTAACCTTCCAGGAGTCTTTAGGGCAATTTAACTAGACTCAAAGCAAAATGTAGTTAAAAAAATGTACTGATTGCAACAACGAAAAACAACTCGCACTATTAAAAACTAATTAACGATTGACAAAACTTAATAAAAAATTCCCAGTGAGTACAAAAATTCACATCAACATATCACAAAGACAAATCTGTAGACAAATCTGTAGACAAATCTGTAGACAAATCTAACCAACTTCCCCTTTGTTGGGAAATTGCATTTCAATTTTTTTTTTTTACACTTTACATAAACCAAAGAGCCATTTTACAAGAAATATTATCTGTACATGATATTAAAAAAGGCATTTAATAAATGAGAACATTTCACACCGTGCAACCATACTCAAAAACTAGATGGGGTATTTGCATTTCTAATATACTCATTTTCATTATTTAAAAAGACATTTTTGTTCTATGGAGAATAGAGCTGCTGACAAAAAACAGCATGATTTATTAATACTATGTGACAGGAATCTTATTATTTCAATTAGCAAGAGTAAAAATCGCCCCTTCCTAAAGAAATGGGGGCAAAAGCAGCCTAAGTACCTGACTCAGACTCGCTACTGTCAGAACTGGAAGAGCCACTTGAGCTACTACTTGCGTCGCTTTCATCTGAGCTACTGCTGCTAGCACTCAGCCTTGGCTCGGCACCCTCTGCAACATTTCCTACTTCTTGTTGAGCAGCTAAAAAGGAAGAAAAAAAGTAACGTAATTGCAGTGATTTTGTTATTCTTTGGTAAACCAAAACCTGTTTCTTTATCGCTATGACAGAGAAGAAAAGGAGAAATATGAGGTTTTAAGCCCATAAGGTGCATCAAGGTTCTCAAGCTATGGTTTAGAATTACAACAGTGTTATTTTTCACTATTTCACAAGAAAGTTATTGCTTTTAGGGATGGCATTTTCGCTTAATTCAGTAAAATGATAAGTGATCCATTTTTTCCGATCGTTTATAGCGCTGAAAATGCCATCACATGCCGAAAATTCCAGAAATTTTTGCAGAATTTGTTTTATCCCTACAATAAACACAACGTAACCATCAAAATTTCCAGCCTTAAAATAAGTAAGGAATGTCACAAAACTTGAGTAGGGTTAAAATAAGTAAGGAATGTCACAAAACTTGAGTAGGGGGCTATGTTAAGTCTCAAATTACTAAATAAGACTGAAAAAAAGTTGCCAAAAATAATGATCCATGGTTTTAACGCACTTTAAATGATGCAGAAATGAAATATTAAAAAATTGCTTGCAAGCATTTTGATGTTTTCAACAAGATTCAAAAGTGTGCCACAGCTTGCAGCTAGCATACTGTATAAAAATATCCCAACACAGTGTCATTCCCAGCTCAGTGTCATTCCCAACTGTACTGTATTTTATGGAACCCCCCTCTTGGCAAAATGGCTGATGCTTGCAACCACATTGAAATCTCAACAACTCAGAAACAATTTTGTTTGTTTCGCAATCTTTTTTTTTTTTTTGCACAATTTTTTTAATTCATCAAGTAATCTTTTCATTTATTTGTGGTGAAAATAACATTCTATGCTTTTTTTGTCTGTGTATTTCTGGGTCCATTTAACAGCTTGTAAAACTGGTGATAACCTAATTCAGATATAAGCCTGTAGGCTATTGTTAATTGGGTCTAAGCCTACACCATACACCAAGTAGCTCTAAATTTGGCAAATCAAAAGTAAAAGATTTGTGCAAATTTAATTCTCTCATTAAAAAGGATTAAATCCTTGGTTGAAAATGAATTGTAAGATCATTGATTGATTTTTTTGTCTGTGGTGGGAAATGAATACTGATTTTGAATGCAAAGTATTGTTGGGAAACTGATAGGGGCACTTTCTGGGTAATTTTTCCGTCTAAACAATGTACTAAATTTGTAAACGATTTGATAAATAATGTTTTTGATCGTCTTACTATAATCTGTAAATGGTTGCATTCCTAATTGCTTTGCAATCTTTTTATTTTATTATGTTTTACTAGCAAAGTGGAAAACAAGTTTTTACTACAGTTCATTATTTCCTAAGTTCCAACAGATCTAAGATTTAGAAAAAAATAAAATTGAGAATTAACATATTTTCATTTTGGCTAAGACCACTAAAAAGTGATGTCAAAACTGTAAAACCATCGCTGAATTTGTACAGCAAACTATATTAGACTCAATTTTGCAAATATCAGTGTCTTTGAACTTTTAACAGCCATAAATCATAGACAAAAGTAGAATGTCATCCCATGTCCCATGCAAATTGACCCAGCCAATTATAAAGATGGCATCTCACACTAGATCCCACATGTCATTTCATGTCCCACATGGCATCCCATCCAATGTCCCACATGGCATCCCATCCGATGTCCCACATGGCATCCCATCCAATGTCCCACATGGCATCCCAGCCGATGTCCCACATGTCATCCCATCCAATGTCCCACATGGCATCCCATCCCATGTCCCACATGGCATCCCATCCAATGTCCCACATGGCATCCCATGTCCCATATGGCATCCCATGTCCCACATGGCATCCCATCCAATGTCCCATGTCCCACATGGCATCCCATGCCCATGTCCCATTCCATGTCCCACAGCCTATGTCATCCCATCCCAATGTCCCACATGGCATCCCATGTCCCACATGGCATCCCATTCCATGTCCCACATGGCATCCCAGCCTATGTCCCACATGTCATCCCATCCAATGTCCCACATGGCATCCCATCTCATGTCCAACATGGTATTCCACCCCACATGACATAGCATGTCCCACATGACATTCCACCATGTCCCACATGAAATCCCATCCAATAACAGACATGGCATCCCACCCCATGTCCCACATGGATCCCATCCCATGTGCCAAATAAAATCCCACCCCATGTCCTACATGACATCCCATCCCATGTCCCACATGGCATTCCACCATATCTCCCACATGGCATTCCACTATACAGTATGTCTTACATGGCATTCCACCATGTCCCACATTGCATTCCACCATATGTCCCACATTGCATTCCACCATATGTCCCACATTGCATTTCACCATGTCCCACATGACATCCCAACCTATGACCCACATGGCATCCCACTTTATGTCCCACATGGATCCCGTCCTACATGGCCCACACTAATCCAACTATATGTACCACATAACATCCCTCCTTATGTCCCACATGGCATCTTTCCCTGTCCCACATAACACCTCTCTCTATCCCACATGGCATCTCTCTTTATCCCACATGGCATCTCTCCCTGTCCCACATGGCATCTTTCCGTCCCACATGGCATCTCTCCGTATGTCCTGCATCAGTGGCTTCCCATCTGCCTCACATGGCATCCCACCATATGTCCCACATTGGATCCCACCATGTTCCACATGGTATCCCTCCCAATGACATCCTACTTTGTCCCACATCCCATGTCCCAATGGCCTCCTACCCTATTCACACATGGCATCCCAACCTGTCACTCTTGTGTTACTGGTGGCATCCCACCCCATTTCCCACATGGCATCCCACCCCATTTCCCACATGGCATCCCACCCCATTTCCAACATGGCATCCCACCCCATGTCCCACATGGTATCCCATCCCATGTCCCACATGGCATCCCACCCTATGCCCCAAATGATATCTCATGTTCACATGACATCCCATTTTATGTACCACTTGACATTCCACCCCATGTCCCATGGCATCCCAACTCATGTCCCATAACATCCCACCCCATGTCCCAAATGACATCCCATGTCCCACGTGACATCCCATTCTATGGCATTCCACCCTATGTCCCACATGGCATTCCACCATATATCCTACATGGCATTCCACCCTGTTCCACGTGGCATCCCACCCCATGTCCCACATGGCATCCCAACCAATGTACCACATGACATCCCACCCAATGCACCGCATGAGATCCCATAGGCTTCATAAGAAGTCTTATCCTAGCTATCAGTCCCTGATTGAGTATACTATGTATGAAAGTGTAAGTTCATATAATAACTTATATGCAATGACAGTTGAATAAGAAAATAACTTAAATATGCAAATGACTTGTTGAATAAGAAAAATTATATCAGTCAAATAATCCATGTCCCATAGACCTCCCTGGTGTATACATCCTGTCACACTCCCTGACTGAGTAAAAAAGTCTGGTCAGTTCATATGCTGTAGCAACTTTATGCAAATGACCACATTAATAAAGGAAGAGAGTTTAATAATCATGCCTGATAACCGTTGGTGCCCAATCTTTTAAAAGAATTTTAAAGATTTTAATCTCCAGTGCTACGAGAGAGACGCTTGAGGATCTCTGAAGAATATGGGAAAATTACATCATTTTTCAGTTATATTCTAGAGAAATATCAAATGTTTTGTAGACTTCTTAAGGGAACTATTCTTTAATTTCGTCTTAAGTGTCTCTGAAAAACTTTTTAAAAGGAAATTCTAACCTTCCATAAAGATATCTAAAGAAACTAACTTTTGTGAGGAAATCTGAAGAAACTTTCACATTTTCTGAGGAATTCTCAAAAACTAACATTTCTGAGGAAATCTTAGGAGAAACTGTGGACGGTCAGACAGACGGAATCGCCATTACAAAGATTCATATGCGAACCAAAAAGTAAAATTTCTGAGGAAATCTCAGGAGAAACTGTGGATAGCCGGACAGACAGCCGGACGGATGAAATCACCATTACATAGGTTTACATTATGCTTCGCATGTTCACCAATAAGTTTTTCCTTATTTAGGACTATTCTGCATTGAACATGATACTGTAAGGGCACTATTCTAACAATTCTTTTTCGTAGTGTCCTCCCCTTTTCACACTGCCAATCCAGCTTTTCAAAAAATATAATGGAAGGGCTTACTTCAAGATCTCCTCCCCAAATTCCTAAGTCTGTATTTATAGGCAAGACATATATACACATAAAACAAATTGTTACAAATATAAGTCAATGCTTTTATATATGTCATGTGCATGTTACCAGACTTAAAAACTCGCCATCATAAGAACACAGATGGCTGAGTTTTTGTCAGGAAATTATTTTCACCTTGAGTGAACAGGATAAAAAGTCACTGTAGTAGACTAGTTCCATGCTTACAAGGTACGAAATGAAATTCGGCAGATGAATCTGTAAAAACACACCTTAAACTTTCTTACCAATTCATACTGCAATTTATTGAAAATTCATTTTAAACTAATTGAAAGTTAAAATATTCTTTGAGATTGTTCTGGTGAAAATTTCGTCACCATTTTCAGTATACTCTCTCCTGACAAATGTAATAGTTGCAAGTCACACAATCTCAGAAATATTGAAAGAAAACGGAAATAACTTTCCAGAATATGAAAATGTAGTTTGAAATCAGTAATCTCAACACAAATTTGATAAACTCAAACTTTTTGATGGAATAAGAATTTGAAATATTTCTTTTTTTTGGTTTGTTGCTAAATAATGCTCTCCCTCACAACAAAAAACATGTTTGACTAATGAAACTATCACTCACAAACTGTTAATGTATTTACTCATAAAATTCAGTGGTTTTTACTATTTAAGAAGTATCTTTCAATATTTCCTAAAATAAATAATCATTCACAGTAACATCTTTGGACTGTTTCAGTACTCTTGAAACATACCAAATGGTACTTATTACAAATTATTAAATTCCAACCAGGCATTGCTAAACAATACAGTCCCCTCGCTACTAATGTTTCACAGACATAACTAACAGCTGTAAACAAGCTACCTCCCACTCACATTCTCTTGCTAAAGTATCTACTTTTGACATGAATTTCCATCTATCACCAATTAATCTCTCTGGGTTTAATGACTGACAGCTTTTTTAACCAATCACCGCATGAATTTGCTGAGCAACAAAATCTGTGTTAAGTGGGGCAAACATCCTACGCAGAACTGGTACAGTACAGCTAGCTAGCTGCTCACCCTGAAGTAGTCAATGCAATTTACTGTACAAAACAAATTTCTACGCATAGACTGGGTGATGGCAAAATGATGAACAAAAATTGAGCTTACGGGCTTAGTAAATCTGATTGCTGTTACCCAGAACACTGAACAAACTGAATTTTGTTTATCCCTTTTGCTAAAAACTCTAAAGATCCGGAGAAGTGCCATAAATGGACCAAAGCTTGCGGCAGGCCTCAACAACATCTAAATGTCAATGCATTGGTAATGCACTATTGTGGATTTGAGGTTTGTTTGCCCCCATTTAGTTACCGTGTTGCCATGGTGGATGTGGCTTATTTTCTAAACTCACAGAAATTAATAGCCACATGATGCGATCTTCTAATATCTCTCCTGACCCTAACCAACCCAAATCCTCAACCCACCATCAGTCATAATCAAACCCACTCACCCTCCTTCCTTGCCTTAGTTTTTCTCATCCACCAAAAATCCTCAATACACAGCCCCTATCTTTTACCCTTATCTTTCATCCTTAAAACACCCACCCTTCCCACCTTTTTGTCTTCTGTAATCAACTACGCTCTGAACCCAATAGCAATCTCCTCCCAGCTCATTCACCTTCTATCTCCCTGATCATCTAGTCATAACATCCTCCTTTTACTCATTAACCTACCTTATAACTACTGACTCAATCAACCATACTTTAACCAAAGTACCCCCCATTCATTACTCCTTTCCTTTGCTGGTTCCCTCAAAATCAATTTACATAAATAAACAAAAATACAACTCCCCCTTCAAAACCTTAACCCTCTCCCCAATACTCGACTTGATATTTTTCTATAATTCAGATACCAAATTTTGTGTACCAAAGTCAATAAAAAATCCTTTAGAAATAACTCTTCGTGAACATAAATCTTTTGCTTCATTTTTATTCAAGCCATCAACTATTATTCAAATTTCTCAGCATGTGAGGGTTCTATACTTTCAAGTTCTTCTGAAGCAAGAGGCTATTGAAGATTCCATCATGCAAGAAACAAATAATTTAATTGCTTTTTAAGTCTAGAAGTGTTTAAAGTTCATTTGAAGGCAACTCTCTCTGTAAAATTCCTTTCAGGCAAGATGCAAAAATAGTAAAGGAATTCCTACACAAGGTCAAAAATTCATTGTTTCAGTAAATGAACAAGTGGATGGTCAAGATTCTATATCCCCATTCACTAACTGAATTGTTGAGGGGGTTATAAGATACCGTGCTTACCTTTCTTAGCTTGTTTCTTTGCATACTGCCCTCCAAGCTGTCCACTCACATCCTGTAACCTCTTTTCCAAGTCCTGCTTTTTCTGAGACTGAACTTCAGCTTTAGATCTCGTTGAACCCTTTTTCGAGGCTGTAAAGATAGGAATGAAATGTCATGTTTTTGGTACTGTGAAGTGAAGAATCTTTAACTATTTCCTTTAATAACCTAAAAAATATCACTCTTCAATAATCAGCTTCTGTTACATATAAAATCTTCACAAAAAAAAAATCCCTCCTCAAAAGATATTTCTAGTAACCCTAGCGTCTTACACCTCCCTCGAACTAAAAATGTACCAGAACCAAACTTTTTAGTCAGAACCGGAACTGCCTGAACTTTTTTAACGTTCCAGCCAGAACCGAAACTTTTAATAATTTTGATTGACTTAAACACCATTGTTAATTATGGGTTAAAATTAGTACAAAACTCATTTTACATACAAAACCTGTTTTTCCTTTACAGTCCTTGTATAAGGGGGTCATAGCATTCCTTTTTTCTGAAATTTTTACAATTTTGTATTGTTTATACACAAGATTTTATTCACAGGAACGATGCTCTGCTAAAATCTGCAAAGACAAACATGCATGTGGAATAGAATAGGTGTACCCTTTTATAACTAAAAAGTAAGGGATTATTTTTTCAATTTTATTTGTATCTGTTATATAATTATGTACATGCATGTCTTTCTAACATTTTAGTTTTGTTTTATTAGATACATGTAGCTTATAAATAGTCAAGAATTTTTTTGTATTTCATTTTCAGCTGTTATATAATATGTACATGCATGTCTTTCTAATTTTTAGTTTGTTTTATTTGATACATGTAGCTTATACTGTTGATGATGAGTGATTGAAGTCAAGTTATACAAACACATACATTCAGAGTAAAAAGTAGTGCTGAAATTGTGTTTCTGTGTAACTATCTGATTTCAATACATGTATCTTTTAAATATCATTCTTGATTAGACTTAACATTTAGAAAAAACAAACAAAATACTAGCACATGAAAATAAACAGGAATGTACAAATATATTCTTTGTTAATATTATAGTTGTCAGACTTGTGTAAAGAGATGGCCTGCATGATATTGATAAAATAAATATTAATCTGCCATGCCTTGTGTATGTTAAAATGTAGAAAAATGCACAAAAATGCCGGAACCAAGCATTTTCGGCTGGAATCGGAACCAAGCAGAGTTCCGGCTGGAATCGGAACCAAGCAGAGTTCTAGCTGGAATCGGAACCAAGCAGAGTTCCGGCTGGAATCGGAACCAAGCAGAGTTCCAGCTGGAATCGGAACCAAGCAGAGTTCCAGCTGGAATCGGAACTTTTAAAATTTCAGAGTTCCAGCTGGAATCGGAACTTTTAAAATTTCAGAGTTCCCGTGCATCCTTACACCTTCCATCTCAATTCCACCACCCACCATTACATTCTTAACCAACATTCTTCTAACCAAGATACTTACCCAACAAAATACCCATGCTCACCATACTATCTACCACCCCACCTATCTATCCTGCAATACACCTACCCAAAGGTCCTCTATACTCATTTACCCACCCCCTATCCATTAACCTATTTATACATACAAATTTGTTAACTTTCCACAAACACATGAAGATGCTATCTCAACTTTGACTTTGCCACACCTAAATCAAGTATTCATTTTCTTTCCTAAACATCATACAGAGCATTCTGGCAACAACTAAATCTCATGAATAAAAAATGTTGTTCAAAAAATTGATGGAAGTGCTTGCTTCAATACCATCTCCCCAATACCTGGGTCTATCTATAGGCAAGACATACACACAGAAACTGATATCACACATTGTTTAGGAGGGTATATCACAAATCTTACAAATTTAATTAAATGCTTTTATAAATGTCAAAATAGTACTTCCAAAATAAAGACAAATGTGCATGTTACCAGACTTCAAAACTCACCATCATAAGAACACATAAATGGCTTAGTTTTTGTCAGGAAATTATTTTTACCTTGAGTGAACAGGATAAAAAGTCATAATAACTAGTTCCATGCTTACAAGGTCCAAAATGATAAGTAAAAAATCAGCAAAAGAAGAGTAAAATTACATGCTACAGTTTCTTACCAAATCTTAATGTAATTTATTAAAAATATTTTTTTTTCTTGCAAAGTAAAAAATATTTTTTAAGATTGTTCTGGTGAAAACTTTTTTTTCTCCCCTTTCAATATCCTCCTGACAAATGCAATAGATGCAGATACCTTAAAGTCACATATATGTCATTTTTCCTTAGGCCAGTTTTTGTTTTAATTATTATTTATGCCAAAACTTGATTTCAATATCTTTCAGACAAGGTACCACAGCTGGCTTTCTTTTTAGGTCAGCAACAAATATTCACATTGTCAGTAGTTGTTTTCAGTTCTTTTAAGGAAGAAAATTCCTTGCAAGGTGGAGAAATTGTTTCCGACACTCAAAATGTGCGAGTGGAACAGGCAAAATGGTGAAAATGCTCAATCCCACTTACTAACTTCCCAACATCAATCTACCTTAAACAAACACAAAAGCCAAACTAAAACACCCACCATAAGGTTTTCTTGGCTTTTTCTTTAAACACGACATGACATATCTCTCCAGCTCTCGTAATGTTGATGGTTTCAAGGTTTCAAAATCTATTTCTATCTCGTCTGGATTTGAATCTTTTAGGGAAGGCTCTCTGGACTGAATAATATGTACAACACGACCAAGTTTGTCACCTGCAATTCAGAAAATTAAACATATGATAATCAGTGTCTCAAGCTTGGCATCATTTAGCAAACATAACAACAACTTCCTTTAGCACCCAATGCTGTCAAAAAGCAGCACTATCTTCCATTAAGAGATATATAAAGGGATCTCATCACGTGACTCTTAACTCATCTGGAAGCCATTTTGCCGATGCAAGCGTCGTTGCATTTCACGCAACTTCACGCAGCTCAGTCACATCACACATACAACAAACATACTGCCTGCTAAACCTACCTAGCAGTACCAGTTCAGCAACTTTTAGTGTTTTTGTTCGCGGCTGCGATTTTACTTCATATTTCCATAACGTTTTATATATTCACTGGGTATACAAAGAGTTCAACTTTTACGTGAACGCCATCTGGTTACATGCAGACAAAGCCTACATACCAGGCATAAAGTGCTCAATGCAAATCCTAGTATGAACTGAAGGTTGAAAGAGAAAACGTTGGCACACGTCGTGCAACCAATGGCACAGAAACCCGGCATAATTATCTTACAAAATCATAGATCAGGATCAGATGAAAATCGAGAAAACATCTTTTTATTCCCCAGCACACGTCTATTAGTGCAACCAACTAAGATTCCGGAATCTTACAAAAAAAATTCTTATACAACATGCAAGCGTTTGTCAGTCTATGTGTACAGCAGACAATCGTTCGCCTGACAAAATGGCGATGTAAACAAAGTCACGTGACCTCATGACGTAAGCTGAAACACCATTATAGGACTACTCTTCGGTTTAATTCAATGTTTTATGAATGTCAAAATAGTACTTCCAAAATTCCTCCATAATAATGACCAATGTACATGTTCCCTGAAATTAAAACTCACCGTCATAAGAACACAAGGCGGCAGAGTTTTTGTCAGGAAATTAATTTCACCTTGAGTGAACAGGATAAAAAGTCAGTGGTAGACTAGTTCCATGCTTACAAGGTCCAAAAGTTCACATTAATTCCTCCCTTCATCATATGCTATGTTACAGAAATACTTTTGACTTTTTAATGCTAATAGTGAACATGTGGTATGATTCAAAATGGCTATTATTATTTTTTTATATTTTTAAACTCTTATGCAAGGTAGGAAATTATTATTTATTAGACAAATCTCATTTCTTTCTGTGATGGAAGTTGACCTTCTTTGTCTCTATACCATGAGACCAGAAGGCAGGGGTACCAAGTTGAAAATCAATTGAAAAAAAAATCATTCTAAAGTTACACAATAATTCAAGAAATATTTATAGGACTAATGCTATCCATGCAATACTCATACACAAAGACCACATTATTTGCATCCAATCAAAAAGAAAAAGGTTAACTTTTGCTCTTTTAATTTTTAAGACCATTCCCTTTATATATAGGGTTTAATGAGGGAGCGTGCCAGCTGAATGTGACAGGCAGTATATAAGAGCCTTTGAAAAACATCAACATTGATCATTCGTAACAAGTATGCACTGTCATAAAAGCACAAGGCAACTTATTATTTGTCAATTCTCTTTTCACTTACCAGGTAATTTGTTTATATCTAAGCTAAGTTGCCTCTTCTCATCATATGACATTGGTTTGCCCATATCTTCATCTTCGCTTTCGTAGACAGGTTTTTTAGCTTTGGATTTTTTCGACCTACGGAGAAAATATCAATTATAGAACCAATTCCTTTGCATAGAAAATCACCTAAATGCACATACACAAACACTGCTGATGACAGTTCACTTTGAACCATGCCAAAAGTTTAGAAGGAATATCTACATGAGGCTATTACATAGTGAACAGTAATACACTTCAGAAAGAGTAGCTATTTATTACCAGCATCTTCCCTCCAAAAAAAACATTGCAAATAGGTTAAAGACATTTACAAAATCTTAAATACACTTTTTTTTTATAGTCCCTTTACTTTTAAACTAGTGATGCCATAACATTTTAAGGTTACAAAGACAATTTTTTATATTTGGAAATTAGCACAGATTATAAACTTGTTCTTGTAGTACACAATTTTTACTAAGAGCCTCAACACTAGTTTATTAAAGGGAATTTGTAAATCCAAAAATGTCCACAACAAAAATCAATTTGTATGTTCCCCGACTTAAAGTCCGCATCATAAGATAAATAGATGTCAGAGGTTTTTTTGTCGGGAAATTATTTTCACCTTGAGTGAACAGGTAAAAAGCCACAAAAGTTAGACTAGTTCCATGCTTACAAGGTCCAGAAATTCACATCAAGTCCCAACTTCATCATAAACTACAGTACTAATAGAACCTGAGCTTTTTCCAGATCTGCATGAAATAAAAATCATTCCATCCAAAACAAAACTGAATTATTTCATGCTGAGTGTAAATAGTGTATACGCATTTTCTCACCTGTTAGAGGGCTTTTTCGTTTTTGCTGGTTTATCATCCTTGGGCTTTGCTTTGGATTTTTTGGCTTTCTCTTTTCTTGTTCCTCTAAAAGTCTCTTTTGTTGCAATTCTAATTCCTTTTCTTTCGCCTTTTCAAGTTCTCTTTCTTTCTCCCTTTGGAGTTCTTTTTCACGTTCCTTTTCCTTTTCTAATTCTTTCTCTCGAATTTTTTCAAGTTCTAATTCTTTATCTTTGTCCTTATCTTTTTTCTTCTCTTTCTTTTTCTTCTTCTTTGACTTCGTACTCTTCTCTATTTTTGCAAGTTGTTCATGTACTTTCCTGAGCTGTTGAGTCGTCGTCATCATGAAACGAAAGAGGAAAGGAACAAATTACTGATTATCAATCATAAAAAAAAATTGTCCTCGGTGTCCAGGACACACGAACAACAAAAGTTTGTGTGGCACTGTCATACGTGAGGATCTTATCATTGAAATGTCTATGAATCAGCAAGGTGCAAGTGAGAGAATAATGTGAAAAAAAATCAAAATTTGCTTTCTTGATATACAAAATTATATCAAACAGAATAGTATCATATTCATAAGCAATATTGGATCAAACCAAACACAAACCAAGGTGTCACACGATCCCCTCGCCACTGATAACATGCCTTGCACACATACTGTATGAACCCTTACATCCAACTCATTCAATCCCAGTATTGCTCTGTAGCATTCACTTTGGGCTTGATCTCTAGGTGTCACAAAATGATCCCTTTGCCACTGATAACATGCCTTGCACACATACTGTATGAACCCTTCCTTACATCCAACTCATTAAATCCCAGTATTGCTCTGTAGCATTCACTTTGGACTTAATCTCTTGTCAACAAAATGATCCCCAACTCATTGCCCACCGATAACATGCCTTGCACAACATACTGTATGAACCCTTCCTTACATCCAACTCATTAAATCCCAGTATTGCTCTGTAGCATTCACTTTGGACTTGATCTCTAGGTGTCACAAAATGATCCTCAATAACATGCCTTGCACACATACTGTATGAACCCTTACATCCAACTCATTAAATCCCAGTATTGCTCTGTAGCATTCACTTTGGACTTGATCTCTAGGTGTCACAAATGATCCTTGCCACTGATAACATGCTGCACATACTGTATGAACCCTTACATCCAACTCATTCAATCCCAGTATTGCTCTGTAGCATTCACTTTGGACTTGATCTCTTAGCACCAACATGCCTTGCACACATACTGTATGAACCCTTACATCCAACTCATTAAATCCCAGTATTGCTCTGTAGCATTCACTTTGGACTTGATCTCTAGGTGTCACAAAATGATCCCACTTTGCCACCTTGGCACATGCCTTGCACACATACTGTATGAACCCTTACATCCAACTCATTAAATCCCAGTATTGCTCTGTAGCATTCACTTTGGACTTGATCTCTAGGTGTCACAAAATGATCCCCATCCCAACTCATAACATGCTCTGTGCACACATACTGTATGAACCCTTCCCAACATCCAACTTATTAAATCCCAGTATTGCTCTGTAGCATTCACTTTGGACTTGATCTCTAGGTGTCACAAAATGATCCCTTTGCCACTGATAACATGCCGTGCACACATACTGTATGAACCCTTCCTTACATCCAACTCATTAAATCCCAGTATTGCTCTGTAGCATTCACTTTGGACTTGATCTCTAGGTGTCACAAAATGATCCCTTTGCCACTGATAACATGCCTTGCACACATACTGTATGAACCCTTCCTTACATCCAACTCATTAAATCCCAGTATTGCTCTGTAGCATTCACTTTGGACTTGATCTCTAGGTGTCACAAAATGATCCCCTCGCCACCGATAACATGCCTTGCACACATACTGTATGAACCCTTCCTTACATCCAACTCATTAAATCCCAGTAATGCTCTGTAGCATTCACTTTGGACTTGATCTCTAGGTGTCACAAAATAATCCCCTTGCCACCGATAACATGCCTTGCACACATACTGTATGAACCCTTCCTTACATCCAACTCATTAAATCCCAGTATTGCTCTGTAGCATTCACTTTGGACTTGATCTCTAGGTGTCACAAAATGATCCTTGCACACATACGATAACATGCCTTGCATCAACATACTGTATGAACCCTTCCTTTGGACATCCAACTCATTAAAACATCCCACACATACTGTAATGCTCTGTAGCATTCAACTTTGGATTACTTGATCTCTAGGTGTCACAAAATGATCCCCTTGCCACCAAACATGCCTTGCACACATACTGTATGAACCCTTCCTTACATCCAACTCATTAAATCCCAGTATTGCTCTGTAGCATTCACTTTGGACTTGATCTCTAGGTGTCACAAAATGATCCCCTTGCCACCGATAACATGCCTTGCACACATACTGTATGAACCCTTCTTTACATCCAACTCATTAAATCCCAGTATTGCTCTGTAGCATTCACTTTGGACTTGATCTCTAGGTGTCACAAAATGATCCCCTGGATAACATGCCCTGCACACATACTGTATGAAACCTTCCTTACATCCAACTCATTAAATCCCAGCATTGCTCTGTAGCATTCACTTTGAACTTAATCTTTAGGTGTCACAAAATGATCCCCTAGCCACTAATAACATGCCTTACACACATACTGTACAAACTCTTACATCTAACTCATTAAATCCCAGTATTGCTCTGTAGCATTCACTTTGGACTTGATCTCTTAGCACCAATTCCAACCACCCAATTATTCCTACCACTTTAAACTGTCCTTATCTTACCCATGGAACCTACCTTATCTCATACATTTATCAATTTACTGTACCATACCCCAGTCACTTACCATTCCTAATAAACACTTTCATCAGCCGCCCATGTTCCTATTATCCTCCATCCACCTGATCTTCACAAACCTAGACCACCTGATCTTCACAAACCTAGACCACCTGATCTTCACAAACCTACACCACCTGATCTTCACAAACCTACACCACCTGATCTTCACAAACTAGACTACCTACTCTCCACTTGCCTCTAATCTTATCATCTAATCTATGCAAAAGTGTACATTTATATGCTTAAGCAATAGCAAATTCCCCTTTGTAATTTACGGAGAATTCTATAAAAAAAGAAGGGGGAAATCCTTGCACTAATGTGAACACAGCTCTACTATAAAACCCCACCCCCACTCAACTATCATACCCAGCCTGACCCAGCTTTCCACCTCACCTGCCCAACCTTCACTCACCAGTATACCTCATTTATTTACTCTTATCTACTGGCCAAAGAACACCAACCTCATCATCTCAACCTCTCCCTCTTACACCAGGTCCTTTACTTCCCAATCCTGCTGATAACCTTACATAAACCAAAAAAAAAAAACACCCCCTTTTAACCTAAATCTCTTAAACCTGCTTTCAAACATACTCAACTTGAAATATTCCTTCAATATCAAATAAGGGTTACTAGTCATAGTACCTTGATTAAGAGAGAATCATAACTATTTCATGTGTCATCTCTATTCAAGTCAGCACTTTATTGTTTAAATTTCTATTCATGCTACGGACACACAACTGAACAAACAGTCGGACCAACAGTAAAATTCTACATCCCATTCACCAATCTTGTTGGTGAGGGGATAATAATTTGACACTAAAAAGATAAAGTGTGCCTTATCAACTGTTGTATATGGATGGATGTGGAGGGCATTGGGATCTCAAGGAATTTTTTTTTTTGTTAAAATACAAAAATACAAAAGAACTTTGAAAAGTACAGTAATCAGATATCAAACTGAGATCACAGTCTCAAATGTTTAGTTGAATAATTGCACAACAGAACAAAACATCCTGAAGCACAAGGTAAATTCAGACAAAAACAAATGAATCAGTTGACACGCATGAGTATCATCACTTTACATCTTACTCAAAAATTCAGAGACTTTCCCACCTTTCCCTAAAAGTTAATTTTTTTTTTGAGGGGGAGACATGATGTTGATGATACCAAGCATACACAAACAACAGATCATATTACCAAAAGTGCCCAAGAAAGGTAATTTGGATTTGGAGGTATATTCTCCTAAATATAAGTCGAGTTTTGTCAAAATGTACACAATTTATTGTTTGTTTGTTTGATGAGGTCTTAACGGCACCATGACAACGAGGGTCAAATTGTGCCTGAGAGGTCAGATCATTTTAGAGGTAGGAAGGAAAGAAAACAGGGGAGAATGAGAGAAATTCAAGAACAAAAGTCAGAAAGCTGTGATCGAGAGATGAGGTGTATGGGTGAAACAAATACAAAGTGGAGAGGGGGTGGAAGAGGAGAAATAAATATTGTAATGTAGACCAATTACCAATTTTACTTTGCATACTCAAAATGTGTAACCTTTCTTTAATTATATCTCAAGGTCATATACAAAGCTGACATAATATTCCTTCATAAGTTTACAACAGTGGAAAATAAACATTCTTCACGAAGTTCTTGCTTCAAATAAGAGGTTGCAACAAAAAATAAATGGTCTAATACAGACAGACAAGACCTGCTTGAACAAATTGTCACACAATGTTAAAACAAAGGTTACAAATACTCTCTGGGAACATGCTAAGTATGAATTACCTGTTCCTGCAATTGTTCTAACCGGGATTCCCTGTCATCTTCGTCACTTGAAGAACCTGATGAGCTTTCAGAACCATCGCTGCTGGCACCTGTAGCAGTGGCTGATGGCACCCTTTCTTTGGTTGGTGGTTTTATAGGAGGGGGAGGAGGGGACATTTCTTCTTCTTCGTAGTCTTCCTCTGGAGGGTAGTCTGGCATTTTTGCAAATTTGACTTCAAACACTTCCTGATAGTGAGAGAGAGAATAAAACATTAATTAAAACAAAAGTTGTCATAAAAAAACAGGAAAAATGTTAATTCCTACTGTTAACACAGAAAACTATAATGACCTGCTTAAAGAATTAGTGTTTAAAGAAAAACAGGATAAAGATTATGATACACATATTAGTCAGAGCTATCATGTATGTACACACTAAAAGGTCATTTAAATGTTCATAACAAAATTTGTATTTACATGCTGAATAAACAGTTCGCCCCTTGGTACAAATGCCAGAATGCTCCCTTTGTCTTTCTTCTCTAATATTTTCAAACTCAATAATTCATTGAAGCTCTTTCACAACAACCAAAAGTTCAGTATCAACAATACATTAATCCTGACCTTGATGAAAAGAGGGAAATTTGTAAAATACAACTAATCAATTTTTAATAGACATTTTTGTTTTGTTATATGCATGTTGCATATCAGGTTTAAAACAATTGTTTCATCTACTGACTTAGCGATAACACGCAATGGTGAAAACTACAATGAGACTTAGACATAAAGAACACTAAATCCCTAAACACTTATTTGGTACAGAGTGACCTTCAATTCTATAACTGAAGTTGTATCCATGGCATGAATCAGCTCTCCCACTTATAAAAAGGAAGCTGGGATTAAAGCATGGAAGTGTTGTTATTACCTATTGTGATTTACAGAAGCATGGTATTAAGAAACCAGCTCTATGCCCAACAGGTAAACACTATATAACTATTTGCCAATCAAAATACTTAAGCACTAAATATCCACTTGCCAAAAGAAATACTTTTTTTTAAGTACTTATTGTTACTTCAAAAGCATTCCAATACTTTTACTTCACCAATCATCTACTACTTAACAGGAAGTTTTTTTAGCAGACTAAACAATGAAGAAATTGAGCAATCAGATGTGTGCATAGAAATATCATTATTCATATTTTAGTTATGGCCAATCTGTCAATGCATGTGTGAGCTACAGTTAGACAAGACACGGATGTTGCGAATATTATCGCTGTTGCTGAAGATTCTTTTGACCTACATACATGTAATGCATTTCCATAATCTCTTGGCTATGCAACGCCAGAGAAACCATTGATTATATGTCTGGCAAAAAGGACAACACAAGCACATACCTGTAACTTCCTTGCCATTCCAACCACATCATGGTCTGGAGGATTGTACTTGTAACAATTTGTAAACATCACCCTAATATCTGCAGCAAATTCATTTGAATTCCTATATTCCCTGCTGTCCATCTTTTTCTGTAAGTAAAGACGAGATCAGAAACTAGCTGAAATCTATCTTTTGGAGTAAAAACTGCAATGAGAGCCAAAAACGTTGTTAAATCTTTTGTATAAATTCATCTTGCTTTCCTATTTTCATGAAAGTAATCAGAATGACAAAACATAAATGTTTAATATGATAATTCCACTAAAGACCAATGCCTGCAGGAAAAAGACGAGGAACATTCCCTGCCCTGAGCCAGGGTTGACAGCCCTTTATCCCACCTTTTCCTCAACTCTTCCCGATATCTACCACTTTGGTTATTTTTCACCACTCTCCATATTTCCTCAGTAGATGTTGGAATTCATTAATCTCAATCACTTACAACACATAGTGGCTCAAGTTGTATCCATGGCATGAATCAGCTCTCCCACTTACACAAGGAGGTTGGGATTAAAACAAGAGTTTTGTTATCACCTATTGTGATTTACAGAAGCATGGTATTAAAGGTATATGGACAGGTAGCAACCACTTTAATGCCATTCATAAACACTCACCACAAACACTTTCTTACAAAATAAATCCCAAAATGTAAATAATCTGGCTTAATTTTAAAACGTATGCTCATTACGTATTGGTTTTTTCGTGATGTAAGGATAGGACAGTACAACACTAACATGTGAGTTACAATGTACCATACAGTAATACTTTCAGCCTAACGTTACAAGAGTTCACCAATCATAAAGAAATAAAGGATTGGAACTTGAGTTGATATTTCCTTCATCCATGAGAAGTCCTAAAATAGCTAGCGTATCGCTAATTAAGTGATATTCTGATAAAATGAAACTGATGTTGTGAAGTAGCGGAGGTCAATGTGACACAGTGGAAGCTATGCATTGTAGGCTTCCCTGTGTCCCTATTCTTACATCACACACCTTTTTTTAATAATGGAAGTCCAGTTGGTTTCTTGGGACTAAATTTTTCACTTTTTCGCGAATATCTCAGAAACGAGTGGAAATTTCTGATAGATGTAGTATGTTGATGAAATATTCAGAATAGTAAAAGGAATAAATTTATGGCAAAAATCGCTGTCCGTATACCTTTAAAGAAACCAGCTCTATGCCCCACAGGTAGACACAAAGTACCTACACAATTGTCAAAAAACATGAAAAAGGATACCAATACATATTCCTTTATTTACAGAAAATACCCGAATAACCTTTCCTATTTCCACAACAAAACCCGACGACGACGAGTGAACACACAATTACAATGACGGGGTCGTCGCCTGCGTATTCGGTTACGATAGTAACATTGCTATCATGAAACGCTTAATACGACTCGGACGAGAACACAGGTTCGACATACGGACAAACATAACATCGACAAGCAAGTCAATGTCCACGGCCTTTGATAACCAGTTGTGGTGCACTGGCGAACCAAACCCACAAGGAAGGTTATTTTTCAATGTTAACCTCTACAAGCAGTCATCAACTTAATTCACAAAATTAACTGCAATTGTGTTCACTAATATGATTAAATCAGTCACTTACCTTGACTGTACCTAAATCCATCGGATGTTTAATGATTTCATGATAGTCGTGTAATTGTAAAATTTCTGCATCAACTGGTTTGTAAAATGGCCATGCATATGTCTGAAAAAGAGAGAATAGAGGATGCTGAGGCCAAACAACTTAAGGCATAAAAGACAGTAAATTATAAATAAATTACACAGGGGTGGGAGGTCCAAACTTTCCTATCCCCCCACCCCAAAAAGAACAAAGTTCTTGAGAATCAATGAGGAATGTCTCCTTGAACAAATTGATCACAAATTTCCTGTTATTTTGTCACGACAAGTTTTATCAAATTAGAAACATTCCTATGACAGACAAGAAGAATGTGAAACTTTGACATGAACTTATAATTTTAAAATTGAACCAGTTTCTCATTAAAGTAAATCATAAGTATTTCCATAGCATGAATCAGCATTCCCACATGCAAAAAGAGAAGCTGGGATTAAAACATGGAAGTTTTGATTTCACCTATTGTGATTTACAGAAGCATGGTATTAAAGAAACCAGCTCTATGCCCAACAGGTGATGAAAGCCAGGTACTTAAAAAAAAATATACAAATTAAATTTAGAGAATTAAAACATAATGTTACAGTTCTTTCTTCCTCAACCAGAAAACTTTTGCAGGATGAATTTTTAAGAAAAACTCAAATTAAATTTTCAACAACTAGCAACTTACCGCATGTTTCTTTGATAAGAAATCTTTGATGACATTTGCACAGTATTTCAGCTGAGGTGAGAGTTTGTCTTTTTTCCCTTTTTGATGTTGGGCAACTTCCGGGAGGTCTCTTTTGGGTGGTTTAATCTGTCTATTGCTCTCCCTTCTTGTAGGAATTTTGGCAGGTTTTGGCTGGGTCAGATCAAAATCTGTGTTGGGCAAGCTTGTTGCAGAAGGTGTCGTTGTATCAGCTTGTCGTTTTACACCTCTTTTTACCTTCAAAATAAAATGGAGAAATTATTTTTTTAAATTAAGAAATTTAAACAGAAGAAAACCTCTAAAAATTCTTCCACTCTCTGAAAAAGAAAAGAAAAAATATTTCCATAAATAAAGACTTATGAATAATAAGTTTTAAAATAATTCGATACCAAATATTTGTTATTTCACTCTAGCTTAAAATATTTTTTTAAATGCACCTCACATATAATTTATCGTTCTCAAACAGACTAAATTATCCTGTAAAAATAGCTTAAACATCACAAGAACTCTTAACTGCCTTTTGGTTTTCATGTCCCACACACCTTGTAATCTCCTAAAAGCTATCCTTACACACACCCATCCCAACACACATCTTCCCTAAAAAGATCTCCACTCCTTCTTTCCTATGCCTTACAGGAAAAAAAAAAACAAGGAAAGTTCCCTTGCACTGAGTACTGTACATATACACCCTCCATGCCACCTTTTACCTCAACCCTTCCCATTTTCTTTCACTACACTACAGAGTGGCCTAGAATTCTAACATGGAAGTTGAGTTGTATCCATGACATGAATCAGCTCTCCCACTTACAATAAGAGGCTGGGATTAAATCATGGAGTTTTGTTATCACCTGCTGTAATAAAAAAAGCATAGTATTGAAAAACCAGCTTTTTGCCCAACAGGTGGATACCAAGTACTCATTTATCAAACAACACGAAAAACGAAAGCAACATATAATTCAAAATCAGAACAAGATATTATTCCATAAATCTATCTGAAATCATTCTACAATAATAAACAGATAATCTCGCAATCCTCATTTTTGTTTCTCAACCTTGTTAAAGCAGTACATGTAAGCACAATTCATAGCTTTAAGAGAAGATATTGGCTTTCTCCAGCATAAGGAAAATTAAAACCTATACTCCACGTACATCTTAATGATAAGTTTCTGACATGGAAAACAAGGGTGGTGACTGACTGTTCAGTACAAGAACATTTCCACTAAGTATAAGGTGATGTTAAGTGGACACTGTACAATCTGGGAGGTTACATTAGAAACCTTGAATACCTATGAATATGCAACGTGCATGCCAGACTGTACAAAATGCATTATTTCTAAAGCAGTTTTCAAAAGTTCATTAATTGTACTTCAATTGTTAAAACATGACATGTATAGTCTGGCATGCACGTTGCATATTCATAGGATTGATGTCATGTTTTAACAATTAAAGTACAATCAATAGACACTTGAAATCTGATTTTGAAACCATTTAGAAATATTGAATTTTGTACAAAGTTTGCATATTCATATTCATGTCATGATTTAACAATTTATGTTCAGAAACTAATGTCCATTTAGAAAAATTAAATTTGGGCAACAATTGAATAGGACTGACAATCAATGAACCTTTGAAAACTGATATTGAAACCATTTAAAAAATTAAATTTGGTACAAAGTCTGGCATGCATATTCATAGATTGTTGA
The DNA here is from genome assembly GCA_020152595.1 of Chiridota heheva. Taxonomy (NCBI): domain Eukaryota; kingdom Metazoa; phylum Echinodermata; class Holothuroidea; order Apodida; family Chiridotidae; genus Chiridota; species Chiridota heheva. Next base: position 465,060 of record JAIGNY010002451.1, on the reverse strand, counting down.
TAGGACTGATGTCATGTTTTAACAATTTATGTACAATCGATAAACCTTTGAAAACTGATATTGAAACCATTTAGAAAAATTAAATTTTGTACAAAGTTTGGCATGCATATTCATAGATTGTTGATAGGACTGATGTCATGTTTTAACAATTTAAGTACAATCAATGAACCTTCGAAAACTGATATTGAAACCATTTAGAAATATTGAATTTTGTTCAGTCTGACAAGCACGTTTCAATATTCTGATGTCATGTTTAAACGATTCAAGTACAATCAATAAACCTTCAAAACTGATATTGAAACCATTTAAAAAAAATTGAATTTTGTACAGTCTGACAAAAGCACGTTTCAATATTTCTAAATCAGTTTTCAAAGGTTCATTGATCGTACTTCAATTGTTAAAGTACAATCAATAGACCCTTGAAATCTGATTTTGAAACTATTTAGAAATATTGAATTTTGTACAAAGTCTGGCATGCATATTCATAGATTGTTAAGACTGATGTCATGATTTAACAATTGAAGTACAATCAATAGACCCTTGAAATCTGATTTTGAAACCATTTGGAAATATTGAATTTTGTACAAAGTCTGGCATGAATATTCATAGATTGTTAATATGATTGATGTTAAATTTTAACAATTTAAGTACAATCAATAAACCTTTCTTGGAAAACTGATATTGAAACCATTTGGAAATACTGAATTTTGTACAGTCTGACATGCACGTTGAATATTCATAGATTGTTGATAGGACTGATGTCATGTTTAATCAATGAATTTCACTCACCTTTGCAGGAATTACTGGCTGTGGTTGTGGTACATGTAGTGGTACTGGGTGGCTTGCAGGAGGGGAATATACTGGTTCAATGGGCTTTGGGGGTGGTGGTGGTGGTGGTGAGGGTGCCGGACATATTGGTGGTGGAGGGGATGCTATGGAGGTTGCACTGGGTGAAAGGGCATTGTTCGAAGGTGGTGATACTGGGTCTATTGGTTTGTCGATAGAAGATGCTGATTGTGTCCTTGTATTTCCTGCAGGGTCAAAAGCAAAAACAAATGCAAAGTTACCACTGGCAACATTGTTTTTCTATTCAAACTGAATACATGAATAAGAGTCGGTAGTTACTTTTTAGTGGTCAAATCTATCTTGTAAGTTCCATGTCATTTGTGTAGAAATGACTGAAATCAGACTAGCTGTGATGTTACATTTCTTAAAGTCTTTATAGATTCAATTATATTTTTGTCTAAGAATTTGTGGGTAAAAAAAATATAATACTAATAAAAAATCCACTATGTCAGAAAAGTATTAGAGTTTGGCGAGGCAATTATCATTCACCACCTGAAAACAGTTTGAAATAATAGCAAAATACCATGAGATAAATCAAAGATGACATACTTGCATTAGGAGTAACCACAGGTGTTGTGGGTTTGACTCTTCCCCTCTTCCCCCTTTTCCCTGCTGCTTCACCTGGCTTGGCTGGTGGTGGAAGCTCAACCTCTTCATGTGGCATCTGTGCTATTTTGGAAAGGAACAACTTTTCAAGCGCCTGCGCCATCAAAACAACATCCTGTAAGATAAAATGAAAACAATCAAAATAAATTTAATTTTGGTTGTGAGGTATAGTTCTCTTGCTGTTTAATGTGGAGCTCATTTTTCTCTCTAAACTGCATGTTTATAAAATCATGTAGATATATAACAAATTTCATCAGTTATGATAAAAACACTCCAGCATACCTTATATGCTTGTAAAGATCTTCTAATATTTATCATAATAGTGATATATATATATTCATATATTATATAATATATATATATAAAACTATATATATATATATATTAGGGATATGTTCATATATCTTTGGTTGATTATATAGTGACCTATATGGATATAAATAAGCTAAACAAATATATACATCTTTATGATTGTTTTTAATGCAACAGGTATATAAAAGATGATAAGCAGTCATCTATATATATATAAACCAATAATACAACCCACTGGAATATATTTATATAACACTTTAAATGTAACTATATATATATATATTCTTATCAAAAACTAAGTAAACTTAATTCAAGTAAATCATAAAAATAAATTATATCATAAATCAATAACTATTTACGTCAAGCTTATTTTCATTATTTTATTATTGTTTTGACCCTGACCTTGACCTTCAATCACATGACCTTTTGTTAAAAAAATATCCCTACTCTATACACAACTTGTCTCAAATAAACATCAACATACATGAGCATGGTAGAGAAAAAAGTTATTGTCACTAGAAGTTTTTCATGCACTTTGACAAAAAATTGTTTTGACCCTGACCTTGACCTCTTCAATCTGTTGATTTTGGCCGATATCTGACCCCAGCAATAGGGCACATCTTCACAATATGGACCTACCTACCAAATGTGACTCCATACCAATTAATTTACTAAACATCTAATCAGTCAAATCTGCGAGCGTTTAACAATTAGTTGCAACCAAGCTTCACCCCAAAATCATTTTACATGGGCCCGGTCCAGTTAATACATACCATGCATTTTCGGACCACAAATCTCAACAAATCTAAATATCATGTCTTAAAATGACCCGTTAGGCTGATAAAACTAAGATTCTTGGTTTTAAATGACATTCAAAAAGGTGTAGAAATAAGATATCCACAAAAAGTTGCCGATTTCTGGCAGTTTCAACTTCCACCTGGTCTTTCACAAAATGATTTATGTACTGACTGTACCCCAGTACAGCATTCGCTAAGGCCTGTAAAATTCAGTTTTTAGTTCTTAAAGTTCAAGTGCAGCAACAATTTTTATAGCTAAATTTTGTTCTGGTCATGAACGTGTAGTGTAGTAGGAAGATATAAACGATTGAAAAGGTATTTGATTGATTTTTAATGCCGTTTTAATGCATTTTGAGCACAGAGGTTTGTTTTCAATATAAAAACTTAGAACTTTTTAGGTGATTTTTTTGAGAATTTTGACGATGTTTTTCAGTGTTGCTAATTGTCACTGTATACTAGGCAACCCATATAGTATTTTCGTGAATAATCGCTTCAAAGTTTTACTACATGTTTTTGAAAAGATGTGAGCAATTAGTGTTTAATTGCTAATTGTCAACAGCCCTAGAAAAAATCATAACAAATTTTCCAATGTTTTCAGTTTCAAAGAAGTCACAAGTTGATGGATCAACAAGAAAAAATAAATAAATGTATCACTATGAGAGAAAACAGGAAAGGAATGATCATCAAATATGCAAAGATTATACAGCATTGACAGAATCTAATGTTTTAATGATGGTAATTACAAAACAGTAAGTATAGCAGGTTCACCACTGGCACTTGGGCAGCCATTAAAATTTATTGGTAATACTGTTGACCCAACAAAATATTCAAATTTTCGTTGTCTAAAATAGCAATATTTTATCAAACATGAAATCTGTCATATCACTGATAAGATATTTTTGCCCTTTTATCAACACAATTTTCTCTGGAGAGAAGTTGTGTATATTTAAGGTTGGCCTCATCATGATCTAACAACAATACACCCCACTTTTCCTGGTTGAAATTTCTCTCTGAGAAGGTTTCCCTTCATATGCCAGTCTCTTGGGCTTAGATTTTATAGACACAATCGATATGTGTACATTACAGTACGCAATACACAATTGACATGGCATGGCTTTGATGAACCAATCACCTATCGAGCGAATCTTGAATCGTGATTGACATGAAATGACCTACAATGATTATGACAGATGTTTTTACCATATTACTGTAAATCATTATAAAACTAGATTGACCAGAAAAATTGAAAATATTGTGACCAAAAGAATTGCTAAAAACAGCAGGTTTCTTGTGGTCAACAGAATGTAAGCAAATGGAATAACAAATAATACATTCATTATAATACAAATTTACTCCTAATATACTTCACTTCAATGTTCTGAACAAAATTCAACAGCCATTTAGGCATATAAGAATAAACACAGATATATCTTCCCCCAAATAATATCCCAGTTTGTCTTCAATAATAATAATAGCAGTAGTAGTAGTAGTAAAACAATAGCAATATTAACAGTAGTAGTAGTAGTAGTAATAGTAATAATAGCAGTACTAGTAGTAGTAGTAGTAAAAAACACACATCTTCCCCCAAAAGATCTCCACTCCTTCTTTCCTATGCCTACAGGAAAAAAAATAAACAAGGAATGCTCCCTCGCCCCGAGTACTATACATATACACCCTCCACCATGCCACCTTTTCCCTCAACCCGTCCTATTTTTTTCCACTACGCTACAGAGTGGCCTAGAATTCTAACATGGAAGTTAAGTTGTATCCATGACATGAATCAGCTCTCCCACTTACAATAAGAGGCTGGGATTAAAACATGGAGTTTTGTTATCACCTGCTGTAATAAACAAAGCATGGTATTAAAAAACCAGCCTTTTGCCCAACAGGTGGATACCAAGTACTCATTTATCAAACAACACAAAAAACGAAAGCAACATATAATTCAAAATCAGAAGAAGATATTATTCCATAAATTTATCTGAAATCATTCTAGTAATAATAATAGTAATAATAGTAGTAGTAATAATAGTAGTAATAATAGTAGTAGAAGTAATAGTAGTAATAGTAGTAGTAATAGTAAAAATAATAGTAATAATAATAGTAATAATAAATACAAAAATTGAATTATTATAGACCGTTTTAATCTGAGTTTGGCCAAACATTATTTCTTCTGTACTTAAACCAATCAAGTGATGGGAGAAATTTTCTCCTTGTTACACAACCAATCAGCTGTACTTGCTAAAAGAAAAGTTGTAAACAGAGATGCACATACAGACCTTAAAAAAATCTAGTTCCAATTGTTTTATAACTGGCAGGGAAAATGGAAAGGAAGGATTAGAAAAAATATATATTTCTAGAGCAAGCAACAGTAAATGTGGCAAATACATGCTCTACCTAGAATTAAAAGCACTTTGCTGAGCGAACACCTCAGCCTCTGTTCATTCCCTACCAAAATACAATCTACCTCAGAAACCCTCAAGTTGTAAGCTCAAACAATCGCTCTCACTATTGATCCTTATTGCCATTTATATTCTTAACACCCAAGATCATCACTTGTGATCATTGTTTTCAGCCCTAAGCATTCATTGTTTGAGCTCTATACAGGGTAGATTCACATTCAATCATTTTCATTCATCGCATAAAACAAATTGTTTTGATTTCACTGATACCACCAGAGACCACTTCACTTCATTTTCGTTCAGTCAAAAAATTGATTGTATGGCTTTTCTTTCATGGCGGCATGAGTTTATTGTTCAGCACGTCCCATTGAAAAGTTTCAATTGTGTTGAGAAATCTTGCCATAAATATCACCACCCCTCCATTTTTGCCCTTTTAATTTTAATCACCTCTTCCTAAAGCAGTATCAAAACCACACACCAATTTAATTCAAATCCAATCATCAGTTCTTGAGATATTTTGACGACAGACAAAATGGACCCACCATTTTCACCTTTCCCGTTCCAATGTCTCAAATTGTATTCACTTCTTTCTTAAGCAGTAACAAAACCACACAGCAAATCTAATCCAAATCCAATAACCAGTTCTTGAGATATCTGGATGACAAACAAACAGACAAAATAGAGGCAAAAACATGTCCCCACCCCTCCATTTGCACCCTTCCCCTGTTCCAATGTCTTAAATTGTAATCACTTCTTCCTTCAGCAGGAACAAAAGCACACACCAAATTCAATCCAAATCCAATAATCAGTTATTGAGATATCTTGATGACAATTGTACAGACAAGCAGGGGCGAAAACAGAACCTGTCGAACTTCTTTGGCGGGGGTAAAAATGTCCCCCATGTAATTGTGTGATGAATAGAACATTAAATCGTGAAGCATATAAGATGTACTTACTACATTTAAAGTTGTTGGTCACAAATTTTTGTGGAAAGATTTTCAGCACCTTTATTCAGAACCGTGATTTTTTTTATAATTAATCTTAACTACAGTATGCACATACGTTTTACTGTCATGTATAATGCACGTATGATAAAAGCATTTTTGTTTTATTTGCTTGGTCCCATACCATGAATGAATTGTGGACTTGAATGTAAACAGGGTATGCCAGGACCTGCCCAAGTGTTCTATAATTGTGAACAACCAAGATTCCCTGCACAATCCTCAACATTGTTTTACTGAATTGTGGATTTGAATGTAAAACAGGGCATGCCAGGACCTTGCCAAGTGTTCTATAATTGTGAGCAACCAAGATTCTTCCAATTTTCTGTGTCACTTGATATTGAAATTAATGTTAATATTTCATTACTTCTATTACGAATAATCAAATAGCTGCAGAATAAAAGATGTAAGCAATAATGCTGTGACAGCTGCCATGAGAGCTGGTAAATTAAATGCTTGCATTGCAATGCCAAAAACATCCTTTTTTCCAAATGAGTATCAGGCAAGAAAAGCTTGCATAACTGTTTTCATAACAAATGCAGCAGGTTGTTCAGATTCCTACACAAAAGTTTTTGTATTTGGTGAAAACCAATTTTGGTAGAAAATAGTTTTAGATTTTCTAAACCATTCAAGATGCTTAATAGCTTCATAAAATTGAGAAGAAAATTGAAATCATCACTTTGACCACATTCACATTGGTGAGTACTTTTAATAGGCGATAACTATTTATAAGGAATAAGCACTAACAAATGATTTTAAATCATGTCAGTCACAATATCTTGTCCACAAATTGTCTATCAAATTGATATGTGCTAATATAATTGTAATAGAAACAAAAAGTTTAACTTGAAAGATACATAATTTTCTGCATGTTTTTATTCATCCTTTTTTCAGAAATGCTTACTTTGTAAACGTTAAACTAAATATACACAGAAAATAGTGGCAACACTAACAGAGCATGCCCAGCTAGACCATGAAAACACAATTTGTAGCTGTCAACATGAAAATAGTGCACTTTGGCAACGTGAGTGTGCAGTTTCCGACTTGCTTGTTGACTCCTTGTCATGAGAACAATGCATTGCTGCAAACGTGGAAAAAATTCTTGGGTATTGATCGCAATACCATTGTCTATTATATTGACCACGAAACGAATATGAAATCTTCACGCAATATATTTGTGGCAAACAAAAACCCAGCAAAATATGAGATGGGAAGCAAGGAATGGCTTCTATAAACTCTCCTGACCGAGGCAAAATAGAAAAAAAAGGTTTGCTTCAAAACATAATTGCACACTTCAGTCCTTGCAGATTCCAACAGCCGTATTGACGAAAGGTAAGTTATGATGCAGTTTAATTTTTTTTTAAACTAGACATCGCAAATGATACAAATCCCCTCGCCGCTAATAACATGCTTTCCAGCCTGTCACACCTGCCATCCCACCCACATGTTCCACATATCATACTATTTCCCTCCCTACAAGAAATCATACATGCAAAATCCAGATGCTATTATACCACAAAACCCATGTCATCACACCTGCAATCAAGATGACATCCTATCATATAACTTGCCACCCTGTCCCATATACCATGCCACTATGTCCCGCATGCCATCCCTCCCTGTACCAAGTCCCACATGCCATCCCTCCCTGTACCAAGTCCCACATGCTATCCCTTCTTGTACCAAGTGCAATCCCACCCTGTCCCACAGGCCATTCCATGCTATCCCACCCTGTTCCACATGCCATCCCACCTGAAATCCAGATGACTTCTATTACATGCCATCCTTTCCCACAAGTCATCCCACCCTGCTCGCATGTCATGACATCCCGTCCCACATTCCTTGGCACCCTGTTCCACATGCCAAGCTATCCCACCCTATCCCACATGCCACCCTGTCCCACATGTCATCTCACCGTCCCATATTTCATCCCATCCTGTCCCCCATGCCATCCCAATTCCTATATCTATCTATCATTCTACCATCTTCCACCCAACATTCTTTCCTTAAAACTCTCATCCCCTCACTTCTATAAACTCAACATGCCCCATCCACCTACCATCCCCCATTCACCTACCACGGACAATAGAGGCCAAACGGACAATAGTGGCCGGACGAACAATAGTGGCTGACGGACAATAGTGGCCGGACGGACAATAGTGGCTGACGGACAATAGAGGCCGGACGGACAATAGAGGCCAAACGGACAATAGATGTGGGCGGACAAACCCCTAGCTTTGTTGTTTCACAGGGGCCCTCCCCTTCGTGGGTCCGCCCTGCCCCTCATGAGAAAAAATATATTTATATATATATATATATTTTAATATAAATTTCTTTAATAGATTTTAAACTTAATGATCTTAATTAGCCTCATAAATTAAAAACCTTACATGGATACAGTACAAAGAATGATAGCATAGTAAGCAATTGTCCTGTTTGGCTAATGACTGGTCTTTTTGATTCAGAATAGCTTCATTCTGAGATGCATGACTGTAACTAAAATCCCAGAGCTTCTTCGCACATGCATTAATGTGCCCCTCAGCAAGTCTAGCACCCTGCCCCCTTTTTAAATCAAACTAGGGGTCTGGGACAATAGATGTGGACCGACAATGGATGTGGACGGACAATGGATGTGGACGGACAATGGGTGTGGACGGACAATGGGTGTGGACGGACTGGGTGTGGACAAACGATGGGTGTGGACTAAAGCTGTGTACGTTTAGGGATTTTAGTAAACGTGTACACGCCCAAAAAAGTGAGCGTGTATCGTGTACATGCGTTTAGTACCATAATTTTCGGAAATACACCAAAATTGCTCCAAACCTGCGAGGCCACGTAAAAAAAATCGCGCAACCAGTATGGCAAAAGTACTGACTCCATTGCCCAAATAGACGCTGAGTTTTGCTTTCCAAATCGTTAAAAGTTTACTTCTACAGTATAAATCAACATTTTTATGGAAAATATGCATGGAAATTCAGTTTAGAGAGAACAGTTAACTTCCATTCAATGTCATTTAAACTAAACATCGCGTAACTTTTTTGTCCTATTCGCTACGGCTTTTAAAGTTCTTCTGTGAAAATCTTGCATACTAGGCCTATGATATACCTCGCCGTAAAACATTTTAAAACTATGCCGCCACCACCACCAGGAAGTTCTAAAATATCAGTCCTTTCGAAAAAATGGCCGCCATCTTTGCGACGCATGCAGAATTTCAGCTCTCTTAAAACCATTTTTTGTTTGTTTATTATGCAATATTTTTTCTTTCTTGCAAAACTTATTTGACTCATTAGGTAATATTTACATGCAAATGTACTGATTGTCACGATTCAAGTATTTTTCAAGTGTTTCTTTTTGGTCGATTTAACAGCTTGTAAAACAGGCCTTGATTGCATGGGATTTAAAGCCTCATGGCCTAACGTTAGGCCTATTGTTAGTTTCACTGTTTACTGCTGCACATTCGCGGTGCATTTTACAAGTTAGATTACTCAAGATTTCGGCGAAATCAAAGTGCATAATATCCCCATTCATTGGTGATTACTGCGCATTTGTGATTCGCACATTTAAAAAGGATTATGCTAATCGGGTTTACAGTTTGTAACAAATTATTGATTGGAATTTTCTCAGCCAAATGTGTGTGATTTGAATCATGAATGAACATATTGATTTTCAACGGCAAGACTGACTATGAAAAACGATTACTCGCAATGAAGAATTTAGTACACGTTTACAAGATTCGGGAGCTTGTACACGCTAAACAGTCACAGCTCTAGTGTGGACAGACAATGGGGTGTGGACGGGACAACGGATGTGGATGGGACAACGGATGTGGACGGCCAACGGGTGTGGACGGCCAACGGGTGTGGACGGCCAACGGGTGTGGATGGCCAACGGATGTGGACGGACAACTGATGTGGACGGACAATGGATGTGGACGGATGGTAAAGATGCTATATCGCTTCTTCATCAACATCATTGGCGAGGGATAATAAAATCTACAGTATGATATTTTAGCAATAATCAAGAAGTGCAACCTGTCTTCTTCCCAGTTGCATGATCATTTTTGTTTACAAAATAAACCAACAGCTTAAAAAAGAAACAGCATTTAACAAATGATTGCAAAAAAGCGAGCTGAGGAGTTTGGCTATCAAAATAAGAATACTTTTAATAACAATCCTATCCTTTCAATTGACATGGAACAGACATTTTGTTAATTAAAGGAATATTCTCATGGTCTTTTGTAAAATTGTATTTGAAAGAGCATACACTCAGAGCCATTTTGGTACACAAATTAGGTTGTCATATTCAGTTCGGGAGATATGGATTATTAAAGATTTCCCAATTGCATTTTAAAGTTTTTGTACAGTATGATGAATTCGTGTTTGATGTCATAGAGGCAATTCGATTGCAAATGTTCATGTATTTCTCTAAACATTAAAGGATTCATTCAGGGGTCATGCAAGTGTATCTTATATGAATGAGGACTTCAAAAGAAACAAAATTGTGAAGAAAGCATTTAAAAATCTTATTTCGTTATGGAGATATTTGAGTTTAGAGTTTGGTATCATTTGTATAGAAACGACTGAAATCAGACTAGTTGTGATGTCATAGCCTCAAATTCCCCAGTCTTTATGTATTCTATCATATTTTGTAATTAAAAAAATTAGTAAATCAGAATCTAGGAAGGTCATTTATAATTTACCACCTGAAGAAAGTTTGATGAAAAATAATGTAAATAGTGAAAAAATTAAATAAACTTTGTTTAAAATACATAAAGACTTTAAGGAATCTGAGGCTATGTCACAACTAGTCTGATTTCAGTCGTTTTTACAGAAATGATACCAAACTTTAAACCTGAATATCTCCTCAACAGAATAAGATTTTGCAATGCTTTCTTCACCATTTTGTTTCCATTGAAGTTCTTTTTCATATAAGATTGACATGTTTGACCACTGAACTAATCCTTTAATTGGTTTCTGTATGATTAGAAATAATTTTCCAAAAGTTATTGAAGTAGGCTATATTTGGCAATGTATATAAATACACAACTTTCATTAATTTATATTTCTAGCAGGATTTACTAATACTAGAACTGTCAGAAGGACAGTATGCTCGACTATTCGAAGCTAGTATAGAGAATGGGCTGACAGAGGAAGTATATACAGAAATAGGATAGCAGGGGCAGATGTTTGCAAATTACTTGAGCTTTGAAAGATGCACTTACATTTGCACTACAAGCTTTAAAAAATCTTTGTATTGAGTTTTCCTAGATATTTTTAGACAAAAAAACAAAGATTTAAGGTTACCTAACCCAGTAACTCCGAAAACCTAGCAGTCTTTATAACTACAACACCGATTTTACTTCTATCAATTTAATAACAAAGAAAGGAGTGGCCATGGATTGCCAATGTCAATAAAAGATTGCATTTTAACCCCCTTTCCACCTGTATCCTTTCCCAGCCCCTACACAATCCCAGAACTTCATCCTGGAGTGCAATACAACTTCCAATACAAAAAAATGTGTGTCAAGCAGCATAAAAAATGTACAATAATATCAAATACAAAATTATGCGAAACAATATTGCTTAATACATGGATGTACATCATTCATTATTTAAGTTATGAAAATTTCAACCACCACTTTTAACCCGACAAATATTTTCATTGTTATGCAAATAAGCTAAATAGTATGCACCCGCAACCTGCAAATAATGCTCATTTAAACAGTACCCATGTCCTCTACCCCTATGCCGAGTCACATGAATGTAAACCATTCATAAGTTATGAAAACATGAACAAAAAACTTGAACAAAAACTTTATCCTGACAAATATTTTTATTGCTATGCAAATAAGCTAATTAGTATGCACACACAACTCCCCATTCATGCTCAATTGATAAGTATCCATGTTCTCTACCCCTATGCCAAGTCACATGAATGTACACCATTCATAAGTTATAACTATAACTAAAACTTTCAAGTGACAAATATTTTCATTGTTATGCAAATAAGCTAAATAGTATGTACACACAACCCTCCAATCATGCTCAGTTGATCAGTACCCATGTCCTCTACCCTATGACAAGTCACATGAATGTACACCATTCATATGAATGTACACCATTCATAACTTAAGTTATAAAAACTTTAACGAAAACTTTACCAGACGCCGACACTGACAGTGGTAGAATATCTCTACTATTCTTTGAATAGTTGAGCTTAAAAAAGGATGATAGATTTTAATGAAGTTCAATAACTTTGTGGAAGAATGTGTTGCAGTGATGTCATACTGAGCCTTTCCTATTTGTTTATTAACATTTAAAAAAAAAGTTGATTAAATTCTTTCACTATCTAAATTATTTTTCCTTAAACTTACTTCAGGTGGTATATCATAAATACCCTTCCTAGATTTAATTTTATTACTTTTTTGACATATCTCATGGTTTTTAGGCCACAAAATCACAGGACAAAATATGATAGAATACAAAAGACTTTGAGGAATCTGAGGCTATGGCATCAAAACTAGTCTGAATTCAGTTGTTTCTACACAAATGATACCAACTTTAAACATAAATATTTCCTTAACAGAATAAGATTTTTAATGCTTTCCTTAACAGAATAAGATTTTTGAATGCTTTCTTCACCCTTTTGAAGTCCTATTTCATGTAAGATAAACGTGCTCACCACTAAACTAATCCTTTAAATATTTTCTTAACAGAATAAGATTTTTGAATGCTTTCTCCACCATTTTGTTTTTTTGAAGTCCTCTTTCATAAGATAAACATGCTTGACCAATAAACTAATCCTTTGCTATTGTAAAGTACTCTTTTTGCATGAAGTAAATCCTATACCTTCACAAACTCAGGGCGTTTTCCTTTTGTCAAAAATAAATTCAGCTACAGAGCAGTCACTCTTCTTAATGACTTTCATTTCAATCTCAGATTTTTCTATAAATCACCTTATACCAAGCAATCAATTCATTTATGTAATCTGTGCTCCTAATCAAATTTCAAAAAACATCACAGAAGTTCCTGATACAATTTTCAGACAAGCATATACTTTCTTTGTAACATGTGTAAGATTTGGTGAAAACGGTGTATGGTTTTAGGCAAAATTACATTGGAAAGAAGCAGTTTATTAAAATGTTTGCTTAGTCTAAGCAGATATGTTAAATATTTTTGCTTTCATAAAACTGCAGAGAACAAAACTTTCAGTAAAAAGCATGAAACGGAGGTGATTCCATTAAGCAAAAAAAAATATATCAAGTTTCTCGACTTCACAATCTACAGATACACCATTTTATGAGTATCAATTGTTTTACATTAACTTCTAATGGAAAAACATGTGGTGGTGAAAAAGAATTGAGTGCATTTGGTCAAAACAAAAAAAATTGCAACATATATGTGGTTAACAATTTCGTACAAGAAAGGAAAGGGAGTAAAGTATGAATTAATTTGGGGCGCGCGACAGTTCATGCATTACTTCAGACGACCATGAAGCACAAAAGACCACTTCTCACCTCGCCAGGGTTATTGTAAGTAAAACAATTTGTAAACATGAGCTCGAAGTCCGACGTACACTCTTTGGCAGAGTGATAGTAGTTGCTCTCCAAACGTTTTTTGATTGTTCCCAAGTCCATGGGTTGTTTGACGATGTTGGAGTAGTCCTACGATGCAGAATGAGGCGGGAAGAAGAGAAATAAGGAGTGATGGTGAACAAAACAAACAAGAAGATTGAGGAGTGGCTTACCTCGCCAGGCTTATTATAAACATAGCAGTTTGTAAACAAGAGCCTCAAGTCTGCTATACATTCTTTAGCACTGTGATAGTAGACATTTTCTAAGCGTTTCTTGATTGTGCCTAGGTCCATAGGGTGCTTGATGATTTGATAGTAATCCTGAGGGGGAAGGAAAAAGGGATATCTCCACAGGAATGGAAACAAGGTACTCAAACCAGCTTTGGTTAATCACAAGTTTATACCAGATTGTTGCACGTTTATTCCATATAAGTCAATAAAGAGGTCTAGGACGTCATCATATGGTAAAGGCTTTTGTGAAGTTACTCCTAATCTGTACTGAACTTATGTAACTATTTTTTTTTTAAACTCTGTACTGAACTTATGTAAACATTTTGCAATGAGTGAAACCAAGTCATTGAGCATAATCATTGAACAAGAAACTAATATGGAAAAGGCTTAAAAGAAATTCTCCATTATAAATCAGACTACATGTGCAACAATTCTTTTTATCTAGAAAGAAAAAATAAAAACCTGAGGTTCATGTCTTATTTCAATCTATAAATACTGTAAATGACAAATTATTGTAAACAGATTCAAAATCACTTGCGGAAAAAAATGCAAAAGTAACATTACTAGCATTACCTTCAGAACCAATGCATGCTTTGCCATAAAAACAGTTGAATTTTAATAAAATTGCAATATCAGTAATATCACGATATTTAAAGTTTCTGAAATATTTTTTACTATAAACCGTTTATTCACTCTCTGTGTTACAAAATATTCCTGCTTTCCAAAACCCATGATGAATTTGAGGAGAATTAACTTTAATTGAAATTAACTGAGAACTTGAAGACCTATTGCTGTCTTAACTAGCAACTTCATAAGATCTTGAAGTCTAGGGAGTATGGGCTTGGGCAGAATCTTTTTTTATGTCTTATACATGCAAAACACTCAATCTATGTAACCCTGGGATTTAGAATTTTGTTTCTAAAATCCTGGTCAATTCCACAACAGTAATCTGGTCCAATGTATGTATGTAACTGCTAAATTTGAATTCCAGAACTTAGATTCTTTAAAATTTAATGCATTGCATGTGACTTTTACATTGAGTCTAGATATAATATTAATTTATCATATCTTGAGCTAATGAGGAAATTATCACAACATAATTGTTTCATGGCTACATTTTCCAACAAGAATTGTTAAACCTTCTGTTCCGATTGGTTCCAAATGTAATTTGATTTTTTTTAAATGCAGGCCTAATTAGTCAACAACATATGTAATTGTGAAGTCCTAAGATGAAAACCTTTTATTAAGTACTTTGCAGAGTGCCAAACAACACTTAACAGGCCCCTAGTTGATGTTTGTCAGAGGGTGTCCCACCCTGCCCCTTTTTTTTCTCCACCCTGCCCCTATTTTCCTCTACTCTGCCCCTATTTTCCTCCACTCTGCCCCTATTTTCCTCCACTCTGCCCCTATTTTCCTCTACTCTGCCCCTTTTCCTGAATCATCTACATTTTCTCAAGTAAGCTTTACTTTAATAATTGCTTTACCTTCCTTTGATGCTGTTTACAGTTCCCTACTACAAAATATACAGATACACTACTTATTTGTTTCATTCCTCTCTACTTTGTATTTATTCCCATGTATTTGTAGTTGTAAAAAAACAAGACTTGTAACTTGATAGAACCAATTATCCAAAACATCCTGAGATTTAAATGAAGAACCCAAGTTAAGTCTTAAGTAAAGCCAATGCTTCAACTGAACTTACCGGTAAGCCCAATTTTATATGATCTACAGGTTGATGGAAAGGCCATGCAAACTGATGCTTCCATAACGCTTTCATGACAACTTTTTGTAAATATTGCAACTGATTGGTTTGCCTCCCTGGCAGCCTTTTGGTCCCACTTTGAGGAGGCGAGTTTGGAACCGAGGAAGATGACTCTTGAGTCTATAGTAAGAAAAAAACAGAATGGTAAACAAAGACTAGTACATATACTTCTATTGAGCAGAAAGATTTGATACACATTAGAAATGGCATCTTATTCCTCAAAGTGTTTGGAATACTTTAACAAAGTCTGTCTCTGGTTCAATTAGAGCTGTTGCTGATTAGCGATTAATTGCTTCCTAATCTTATTAAATGTTTTGTAACCAACAAAAGAGATTAATCCAAATCTACAACATTTGCATTAATATAATATTAGAAGGTACAAATCATACTAATAATCCTTTGAATTCTTCTTTTTTATTGCTAAAACATTTGTTTTTAGTTCCCTTGCTATATTGTTGTATTTTTTCCTTCTTGCTGCCTTGAAATGAGAATCACAGAAGCATTTTAGTCAGTCCCTATTCAGCATTAGACAAGTAGTTCCACAACATATCTCAATGGGGATCAATTATTTAATTTCCAGGATACCGCATTTTAAAATTAATCACTAATCGCTTGCAAATTTTTTAAGATTAATCGGTTAGTGTATTAATAATCAAAATCAACAGCACTAGGTTCAATTCTATAAATTAAAAAAAAAAAGTGTCCTCTTCCTGCTGCTTTATAAATTAAAGAGAATCTTCCTCACATGCTGTAAATCTTGTTGTGGCCAAATAAGTCCCTCATGGAATGTTCTAGAGCTGACATCGCACAAGTGAGTGCAAAAGAAGAATCAGTTACTGGAAGTTCGTTGACATAAATACCAAATAAGAGGAAAATTTATAAAAACATAAATCCCTTTTGGCAACAATGCTTTTACATTGCAAAAAACCTGAAATGAAGTTCTTTGGTCATTATAGTAATGACCAAGATTTGCTAATAATTATAGAATCTTCTTGGACATGATAAAGAGAGTGTCAAATATTTTAGCAGCCATCTGGAATTATTATATAGTACAGTACGTACTGTATCAGACTTCATTATGCTGACTTGCTCTTCCTCCTGGTATGTTCTGTTAACAATTTCGGTGGTTCCTTCCTTTATATCTGGTCCATTAACCATCCCAACAGCTCCTGAGTTCAGATATGGCTCTGTAGAGGTCTCTGACCTTTTAATGAAGAGGAAGAACAACTTGCTTAAGAACAATGTTTGAATTCTACAACCTTTCATCTCACAACTTTTTCAAATTAAAACCAATGAAATCTTTTTCAGTCTTTGGTAATTATTTCATCACAAATATCATTAGACATTTAAAACCACAGCAAAGTTCTCTATGAGCAAGAATGAAATGGAACAGTAATTTCATTTAATTGGAATTAAATGTGAAGGGATATGGATGACCCGATCATACAATACACAATGCTTGTTCACATGAATTGAGTACTAAGAGATATGTGGGGTCATAAAGTCATTGATAATATGCTAGGGGCTGTGAGCCCCTGGCACTTTACATTGCACCCAGAAAAAAATCCTTCCTATGTTTGTGCAGCTCAAACAGGCCATGTATCAAGCAGAAAAAATTATTCCATGATTTGTCCAAATTGATCAACTTGTGCACAGAAACAGCAATCACTGCTTATTCCCATCTACATTTTAAAATAAGTGGAATAATTGCAAAATACCCCGCAACTTCTAATCACCAGCATGTTTTGGGCTCCGATCTCTGACAATTCCTAATGATCCAACTTATACCTTTTGGAGCCCAAGTTAAAGCGATGGTCTTTGATTTTTTTATTTTAAGGTTGTTGCAAGCTCCAATGTCCGTAGTGAGAGGGGACCCATTTGCCATTTTTGGTTGCTGCGAGCACCATGGTGAGAGGCTTACATGACCTCGTAGCAAGAGTATTGTGTACAGTCAGTATGACCTCGTAGCATGCTTCTACCACCAGTTGCGGGGTATACTGCAAGTGAGCCAAATACCTAAACTAAAGTACATTTCGACCAGAAGGCCTATCACACTATCAGTTATCAGACATTTAACTGATGATTAGTATATGCTGCTGGGCAATGAGGCATATTTATCACATAGTGACGAAAGGGTCAGTTGCAAGTTCCTCAATCTACGCTAATGAGTAATGGTTTGAAGATGAAACATTGAATTGAAAATGGGTATTTCAATCAATGAGTGCTCCAACTTCATGAAAATAATTAAAATTTATCTTTAAAAACTATGTAACACAAACAGTGAAGGTGATATAATTTGTGTCAAGCTTCAACTTGTTCAAGTTGGGGAATGATCCAAATGGAACATGTTACAAAGTCATTGAACTTAGTTACTGATATACAATATGCATACAAAATTCAACAATGAACTTAAAAAGCATTGAAAGTCGTCCACATCCACTAGTTACAACTTGCACTAATTACAGGCCTAAGTTAAGCTTTTATGTTGAATTTGACAAGACTTGACATCCCATTTCGGCCTACGAATTTCACTTTTATTGTGGATAGAACAGTACAACAGTAATGCAATACTTAAGAACATTAACCCAAGAACAACAGGGAATAAAATATTACCCAAATTCTTCCTTCAAGAAGGTATGATTTTATTGCAAGACGACTAACCCTTCAGTCTTTTCAATGTCGATCCTGCATCATTAATATTCCGTATATAAAGCACAAAGGCCTAATGGTTAGGTTCACATGTAAAATTACTTTCTTATTTTTGAGAGTATTTAAAGGTAGAAAAACAAAAATGTTCCTCTAATACCCTTCCTTGACACTCGATAATAGCTGCTGATAGCCTTGCGCCGTCGGATGGCTCTTGGTGCCCATAATCTACAAGGATTCGAAAACTTTACCAACGAGCAACCGAGGAACAGCAATGGCGGACCAGCAACATAAGCGAACTGTAAATTTGTGCATTGCAGATTCTTATTGGGCAAATCGCATCACGTGGGTACAAAACCCGCGTCACCTCGACGTCTTAAAATGTATCCCTTCTTTCCATTAACAACCATAGAACTTAAATAATAATCAAAATAATGAAATATAAATCCTTTCTCGAAAGCTAGGAATCTACGACATAACAGAAAAATCCAAATTTTAGTGTTAATATTCGCAGAAATGCGTTCGAGAAAGTGGGCACGAAAATTGCAACGTTGGTCTGTTGCACGAAATCTGATTGGTTAGAATGATATGATGTAACAACATTCCTTGGTCAAAACTCACCCTCAAGAGCCTTCCTCAGGCTCACATAGCCTTTTTCAGTTATTTGCCGATGATCACCTATTCCTCATAGTTATAACTGAAAGGAGCACCAATTCAACCTTAAAATAATGTCCAAATGGTCTTCGGCTTATTAAAAGTGTCAACGCCCGTTATTTTTGGGCACAGCCCTCGAGCTGACCTTTCAACCAAATTAGCATTAATGCCAAGAACCTTCCAAAAATACCTAGAACTAGAGGACACTTAATTAATCGCTTTCATCTTTAAAGAATTGATGCAATAAATTTCAAAGAATTCACTGTTTTCTCAGTAAGATTATATTAAATTGTTTCTCGAATTGCGAAGTGACGGGAAATGTGTTTATAATAAAAGCATCAAAACGTATGTGATCAAACGGAATCTTCGACAAAATAATCTAAATCATATACTTGATAATGATATAAATAGAAATGGTAGATATAATAAAAAGATTGGAAACTCATTAAAGCCGAGAAAGTAAAAAAGAAAAAAGAAAAAAAACATAGGATTCAAATAAACAAAAAGAAGGTTGCATTTGATGGTGCGGCTTCACGGCAGGAACAGTGGTGTGCGGCGTCTGACCAGACTAAGATCAGTGCTTAAGTTTGTCAGCATCATGCCCATGCAGTAATTGGAAGGACATAGCCTATTGACCCATATATCTAGCCAAGTCGGGCATGATTCCGATAACTCACTGATTCTGACCGTGACATTTCACATCCCTGCAGGCCGACTTTAGGGTAGATTTCTGGCCGACAAGGGCGTAGATCCGAAAGGGGGAAGGGGGATGTTATGAACTATTATCACTTTTGCCGATTATACCGCCCCAAATTTTTAATTACGAAAATAAAAGTTTTTTGCCACTTAAAAGCTTTCTGTTAATTGATTGAAAAATTGGGAACGATTACCGTATACTACACAAAACTAACCATAAATCAAGAAAATATATACTTTCATCTCAATTACCACAATATAATAATTATCCTGACTAAAGTCACGTGATACGATTTTGTCAATTCCAATTTTCGAAGAGCTTCCACACAAATATTTGTTGTCTAAAAGAAATGTGTTGTCTAAAAGAAATAATTTATTTCAAACTTGTGTAAATGTTGTCAAACTGTTAAAATAAGCCTGTTCTGTATCACGTCCCCCACCCCGAGACACCCCTCTCTCTCTCCCCTTCTCAAAAGAAGAAAACTGGTGAAGAAAGCATTCCAAACATTTATCCCGTTAAAGGAGATATTTAACTTGATAAAGTTCTGTATAAATTTGTTGAATTAGACACAAATAAGTTAAATCAATTTTCTTTAAAATGTATTAACAAAATTGGCAATAAGGGCTCCAACTTCCCATAGTAACTACACCAGTCATGTATAGGCCTAAATTATAGAGCTTTATAAACTTGAATATCTCCTAATCGAAATATCCATTGAAGTAGTTTCTTAACTATTTTGTTTCTATAAAGTCCTCTTTCATATGATAAAGTTGTCTGACCTCTGAACTAATCCTTTAAATGAATATTCCCGTAAATTTGTATTTTCACATATATGATAGAGGACTGTTAAAGAAACAATTTGGTGTACTACATGCTGATTATGTGCACGTTTAGGAGTTATTGCATTTCAAAGATTGCGTGAGTGTGTTGAAAAATGACCTCGTAGTGTAAAATGTGATGTCTTAAAGGCATAAAGTGGGGAATTTTTGCCGATGATACCACCCCAAATTTTCAATTACTAAAATAAATGCTTTTTGCCACTTCTCTTATTTGATTGAGAAATTGGGAACGATTACCGTATATCACAAAACCAACCATGAATCAAGAAAATATATACTTTCATCTCAATTACCACAATATAATAATTATCCTGACTAAAATCACGTGATACGATTTTGTTAATTCCAATTTCCGAAGACCTTCCACAAAAATATTTGTTGTCTAAAAGAAAGGTGTTGTTTAAATGAAATAATTTACTTCAAACTTGTGTAAATGTTGTCAAACTTTTAAAATGAGCCTGTTCTGTATCAGCCCCCCCTCACCCCGACATATCCCTCTTTCTCTCTCCCCTTCTCAAAAGAAGCAACTGGTGAAGAAAGCATTCCAAACATTTATCCCGTTAAAGGAGATATTTGACTTTATAAAGTTCTGTATAAATTTCTTGAATCAGACACAAATAGGTTAAATCAATTTTCTTTAAAATGCATCAACAAATTGGCAATAAGGGCTCCAACTTCCCATAGTAATTATACCAGTCATGTATAGGCCTACATAAATCAAATAAAACTTTATAAAGTTAGCTTGAATATCTCCTAATCGAAATATCCATTGAAGTAGTTTCTTAACTTTTTGTTTCTTATAAAGTCCTCTTTCATATGATAAAGTTGTCTGACCTCTGAACTAATCCTTTAAATGAATATTCCCGTGAATTTTCATTTTCACATATATGATAGAGGACTGTTAAAGAAACAATTAGGTGTAAAAACATGCTGATGTGCACGTTTAGGAGTTATAGCATTTCAAAGATTGTGTGAGTGTGTTGAAAAATAAACTCGCAGTGTAAAATTTGATGTCTTAAAGGCACATCCAAGACAATTCTTATGTAAATCTGTAAAACAAATACATATTTTTCTTTTGCTTTAAGTGCAAGGTTCATTAGCAGATTGGGATTAAGAAGCGGCAATCAATTTTCAAAGAAATAAACGCTAATTGTGATGGATTTACCTTTATGAGCTGTACACTGTGAGGTCACTTTTCTACCCACTTGGACATACTTTGAATGCAATAACTCCTAAATGAAAGAAAAGATATGGATATGGGACTAGGAAAATTGTCTTGAGAATATATTCTTATCAATTTTGTATTCTCAACGCTGTAAATGTTTTTACTTGAAGCTTTATTCTTACATCAAAAACATGAAAACCATTCCTAGACCCAAACTAAAGACACATATTGTAGTCAATGGGATTCTACATTTGAACATTTGTTTCATAATATATATTCCTTTTAACTAATTTTAGTGTGGAATTGACAAGATTTAAAGCAATCGGCTGCTACCAGAATCATGCCAAAAAAATCCTACCAGGACGTCAAACCTAGATTAAGCAATTTTCTGCTATCAAAACTACAACAAAACGTAGGCCCAGGTTTCCCGGAAACCCTTGGGTCCCCACCGATTCTTCGCGTCCTTCGCTCCTATATCATGCCTATAGAGCTACCACAATTTTAAGAAGTACCAACCCCCCCCCCCCCCCCTCCCCTGTAATTTTATTTCTGGAAACTCTCCTTCAATTTTCTTGAAATTTCTTGAATTTTTTTTCAATTTTTGGGAGATATCCTTCATTTTCGGGAAAATTTGCTTCCATTTTTGTGAAATTTCTATCAATTTGGGAATATTTTCTGATTTTGGCGGAAGTTTTGTTTCCATTTTCGTCAATTTTTGACATTTTGGGGAGTTTTTTTTCTTCAATTTTCGTGAAATTTCCTTCATGATTTTGGGGATATTTTCTTCAATATTTATAAAGGTTTTTTTTCTTCAATTTTGCGGAAATTGCCGTCATTTTCGGGAAAATTTGCTTCCATTTTCATAAAATTTCCTCCATTCTGTGAAAGTTTTCTTCAATTTTTTGACGGCATAACGGGGGATATGTGGGAATCCCCCCTCCCCCCCCCCCTATCGTGAGATCGCTTTGCTCAAAATGCCCGCCCCTACATCTTTTGTCTGATTCATTGGTCTTTGCACCCCATAAGACTAAATTGCTCTCTCTTGTTCCATGATCAAAATTCTGTTTGCGCCCATCCACGGTAAAACTAGGGGGTTTGGGTTCCCCTCCAGGCTCCACCACAATACCACCAGGCCCGCTTTTTTAGCGAGATTTTCTTCGTGACATTTTGGTATCAGCAGCTAAATTTGATTTTGGGACCCCCTCTCCCCTCCCCTCCCCATTCCCCCAACACACACACACACACACACACACACACACACCACACACACACATCCCGTTATCCCGCCAATGACCCCTTTCAAGTTTTGGGAACTTACGTGATGTCTGATGACAGGAGACAAATCATAGCTAGGGAATTAAAGATATGGATATCGGTAAAAATCGTGGAACCAGTAAACAGGTCACTGATTACGCCATGAAACAGTAAAAGATCATCATATTTTACATCCATTCATTTTTTAACCGTGCATATTTGGGAGAACATTTTGTAAAGGTCACGAGGAAAACTGAGGCGGGATTTAGTTGTAAGTTTTTCAGCAATTTCATTCGAAATGTAAAGTAGAAAGGATTGGCCCGACGCGAAAGCGCGGCGTGCAGCCTATCATTATTAATCATACTAATCAAATAACATTAGGCCTAAATGTTGGGCTTTATTTCCATTTGTAAATTGCAGTAAAAGTTTTGATTTCTTAATCCAGTGTTATGAATGAAAATGAAAAAATTTTTCATTATATTTTTTAAATACATATTGCCGTAGCAAGCGGTCCGGTTGGTCCAGTTTTGGCCAGACTAATAATCCGCAGGTTTTTTTCTTCTATTTTTTTTACTTCCCCACTTAGGCCTATCTGTTTTTCCTTGTTGGCTGACACTCACTGATTGCTGTCGTTTCTGATTTTGACGGCCTGACAGAGCTTTTCAAGTCATAGGCAGCAACGTTATACATTTCATTCTTACTGACTTACGATGCTCCGCGGGGTCTTCTTGGATGAAAGTTTTCTCTTTTAAATTAGGCCAAGGCCTACCTGTCTTTTGCATGTCCAGCTTTGCAGTTGAACAATTCTCCAACTTCTTTTCTATGTTCCAGTAAACAAAAATCGCAAAATATGATCCAACCTAGGCAAAATCAGATGATTCTTGGCACCCTTTCTTTGTCCGTTCTTCGCACAGGGTTTAGTTTGTTCTGAAGATGTCAAAGCTCAAAAATGATAGTCATGTGACTACCGCCTGATAATATTTGCAATGGCGTTTGCAATTTCTATGTGGGGTCCATTTAAGATTTGTGTCAGATCATGGAAATCCATGTAGAAAATAATTTGAATTATACAATGCAATGCAACTAGGGCCCACTTATCATTCACTTTCATTAACAAAGCTCTAAAACAGAAAAAAAGGTTGTATAACTATTTGATGATTTTAAAGACGACACATAGATACCGCACATAAAAAAATCCACCTGTTGGCGTTAGTACAATCAGGAAGTCCTGAGTACAAATGCGCAGGCATGACACTTGACAAAATGTTTGAAACATGGCGACAACAAACTATTGTTGGATTTAACTTTGGCAAAATTCTCTGTTAAAATGCATCTATTGAACATGTTTTTCGGATAATTAAATGAAGAGGTTAAAGCCCACCAGACGTTAAGGAAGTGAAGTTAACGCATTTTGAAAAATACATTTTGTGTAAAGTGTGACTCAAATTGGAAACATGGTATCTGCAACGTACACAAAACACATGTCGAAGTTATAACATACTGTATGTGTACGTGGGTTGTGACAATAACTAACCTAGGCCTAACATAATTTAACAGTAACAGTTAGGCAAGTGCAGAATGAAGCACAACTTTCCAAGTATCTTTATCAGTAAGACTCCAAAATCGTAGCCATGCTTAGTGAGATAAACACCTCACTCAGTAGGCACTACTTGCTAGGCCACGGGTTTTGAATTAATTTTTTCCAAGGGCCATCATTACTCAACAACTGCAGGCTGTGGGCCAATCGCATGGCAAAACCAGCATCATATGACAAATAAAACCCCTCAAAACATTCCCCAAATACAAACAAGCTGAGACAGAGTGTGTGATAAGAATGATGTATGCCAGATGTTGGCATTTCTCTTACATTTATCTGCCTTTCTTTGACAAGCCCAGTGGTGTTGCCAGAGATTTTCATTTGGGGGGCACAGCAGTTCAGAGGACGAAAATTGGGGGGGGTGGGGGGAAGGCCTTATAAAATTGGCGGCGTTATGCACGTGAAGCGTTGGGTCCAGGGACGAACTCCCGGAAATTCTGCAGATTTCTTGTTTTGATGCCCCAAATTGCTTAAAATCAAACACAGAAATTCCCAAATCAAATTGAAGACGTGACGAAAATTTAAGATTGAAACATTAAATCAACCGAGGAAAACATTTTGGTTACCATTTCTAACCAGGTAGAAAAGCAATTTTCCCTGAAAATTGAGATAATTCCAGCCCAACAGAAAGAAAGAAAAAACTGGGGTCCAGTGGGGAAGCCCAGGATGCTCTGAAGATTCCATGGCTTAATTGACCCATAATGGCTGCAATATATTTTAAAACACTGACCTAAATTTGGCTTTTCTTTTATTAATTTAAACATTAGAACATTAAGTAACTAACTATTAGGATCTATGAATTTGAAGATGGTATGTAAAAAAAAGGACATAGTGTTTTAAATTGATGTCATCTGTGAAAATTTCAATGCCGGTTTTTCATTTTTTTTGGGGGGGAACAGCAACAATTAGGGGGCATGGGGGAGGGGCACTATATAAAAGATATAGATATTGAAAAAGTGGAATTCAGGGGCATAGCTAAGAATTTTTTATTGGGGGATGGGTGTGAAGGAATATTTCCTGACAAAATTAGGGGTTCAGGGGGTGAACCCCCCTGGAAGCTCTGCGATTTTAGGCATTTTATGGCTGATATTTGATCTAAAATCAACACAGATTTACATGGTAATATGACACCAAAACTGCATGGAAACTTAACTATTTAGGCCTCCATACATTTCCATTTTTCGTGGGGACTTTGATTTGAAACTGAAACACTGGCGTTCATTTAGGTACCATTTGTTGTGAATTACAGAAGATGAAAAATGCAAAATGCATTTTTTTTTCTTATCACTATTGACTCACAAATATTTTGCTTCGTATTACCATGAGTTATCTCTACAAACACTCTTGTTGACTTTTATCTTATACCAGTCAGCTCGTTCACAATTGATGATGGAAGCCATTGGTGTATGAAAATCTTAATTAAATAATAGCAACACCTAATTCCCGACATTCATAATAGATTACCATTCCGAGTTAAGTAATTGCCTTTATGTCTGATAATTAAATATTCATGTCTATATGTGATTTAACATTCAACAGGCATCATTCAACTTGTTAGTAAGTTGCACAAACTATTTTGCATAAAAACCTAGACACTAGTTGTTTAATTCCATAAAATTAAAATGTACTCTGTTGTTTGTAACTTGTCTGGCTTCTGTCAAGTGGATTATAATGAAAATTTATTTGTCAACTTCAATATACAGTATGCTATGCTTCTATCTCAATCTTATTTAAAGTAACATAAATTATGTGTAATATTCTTTTTCTAAATCATAGAGAAGCTGAAGAAATGAATATTTCTCTAAATAGGAACCATTCAGGATTGTGTGGTGATTCATATTTGAATCAATGTTCCTTTTGTATTTATCATTTCAGGTGTTTCTTTATGTGGCCCATATTCAATTCTATCAAGGATCATATCTCGTAGTAAGTTAAAATCAGACCCTTGTTGGTTTCTGAACCAACTTACTTATATATACTGAGATGTCCACCACAGAGAAGGAAGCCGTACCCGGGAATGAAGCGCAACCAACAACCAACTCTGAACCAATCAAGCAACAGACCATAACCACGTCAGTGCCGCAACCACTGACAACTACAAACACAACTGCAACGTCAAATTCATCAAGTCTACCTAAGGTAACCGGAGTTGGAATTAATTATTAAATTTCCCATGGTTCTAAATAAAGGTGTCAAAAATCTTCACATTAAAAATTGCGACAGAAATAATTTTTAATATAGTAAATACATCTTTATAAGTATATACTTCCCTCTTTCGCAATTCATGTACTCTTCATCGCACAATTACATGGGGTATGTTTTTAAAGCTTATATTTACCACATATGCTGTTGTTTACTCAATGCTTACAACCAATAAGGGTTTCTGATTTTATTGGTTCGCATGCGAAGAATATTGCGAACCTATGTAATGGCGATCACGTCCGTCCGGCCATCCACAGATTTTTCCTGAGATTTCTTTAGAAATATTAATCTTTTTTGAGAATTCCTCCGAAAATGTTAAAGTTTCTTCAGAGTTCCTCAGAAAAAGTTAAAGTTTCTTCAGATATCCTTATGGAAGGTTAGAATTTTCTTACAAAATGTAAAAAGGTTTTCAGAGACACTTATAAAGTCTACAAAATAGTTGATATTTTCTTAGAAAATAACTGTAAAATGATATAATTTTCCAATATTCTTCAGAGATCCTCAAGTCTATCTTGTAACACTTGAGATTTAAAATTCTTCAAAATATTTGGGCATCAACATTTGTATCAGGTATGATTATTAAACACCACCTTTATTATTGTGGTCATTTGCATAAAGTTGCTACAGTATATGAACTGACCAGACTTTATTATTTAGTATGCTTAGTCAGGGTGACAGGATGTGATTGCATATGGACATAGGGAGGGATCCCATGTGGGACATGGATGGGGGCCATGTGGGACATTTGATATAATATTTACCATGTGGTATACACTAAAGGTTATATCAGGCATAATTATTTGACTCCACCTTTTATTCTTATTCAACAAGTCATTTACATGTAAGTTAGTATATGAACTGGCACTTTCATACATAGTATGCTCAATCAGGGACTGTGATAGCGAGGATGAGACCTCTTATGTAGCCTATGGGACGTCATGTGGGACATAGAGTGGGATGCCATGTGGGACATGGGGTGGGATGCCATGTGGAACAGGGTGGAATGCCATGTAGGATAAATGGCGGAATGCCATGCAGGACATAGGGTGGAATGCCATGGGATGGAATGTCATGTAGGACATGGGATGGTATGGGATATCATGTGAAACATGACCATTAAAATACTGAAGGAATCTGGCAGTCTGCACAATTCACACATGGTATGGGACCAAAGGTATGAACAAATGTTTTCAAGTGCACGTATCATACGTGCGTTATGCATGAAGGAAATACGCGCGCGTATTGCTGCTTGCATCTTTTCCTTAAACCTGCACCTGATTGGTTGGGAAACAAAGGAAAAGTCCCCCAGCATTTGATTGGTCGAAGTACTGAAGAAATCACGTTTGGCTAAACTTGGTTTGAAAAGGTCTATTGTAACGCTAGTGTCAATGGAGAGTAGGGTTTGTCTTCACCGACAACTCAATTGTGCACACATTGTGATGCCAGACCAAATACTTGCATACATGTACTTTCTACATGCCTACAAGTGACATAATGTAATAGGCTACTAACTCACATTTCCTGCTCTCAATTACTGAAAGGAGTCTTATTTTCTGATCTCTGACCTCAACAACCTGATAAATCTCACTATTTGTTGAACATCAGGAAAAAATTCCTGCATTGTTCCTTGGGGAGGAAGATGGCAAGGTGCATTGATGTGGAAGGAGAATGCTTAAGGTTCATGGGGAAAGAGGGAACCAATGCTACTGCAAGGGGGCTAAAAAGTATAAGCACTCATTAAAAAAGTGGCTCCACAGTACCTCTGGCCGAATTTGATGTTAATAAAAGTATGAATTCTTTACTTCAATTTGCTTCCCTCCACACTTATTTTAAAATGTATTTTACCATTACTCCAGCTGAAGAGTTAATTATAATATTATTGTCTTCCAAAATTTTTGATAAAAACCTACAACAAGGTGTCTGATGATTATACTAGATCCACATTGTAGTGAACTTCATAAGCATTATGAATAGAGAATTGTTTGCAAAGAAAGTTTTGTTTTGCCTTTATTTGTATTTTCAGTGTATCAATGTATTGTCTATGAAGACAAGCTTAGTTGGTGCAATTCTTGACTGCATTGATATGCATTTTAGAATTATGCTACAAAATTGGCTTCCCATTTTCTTACCAAATATGTTTCTTGCCTGTTTTTAGAGTTTTAATCTCATTAACATATATTGCTATATTTAGAATGAGGGTCATGTCTCAAATTAAATGAAAAAGAAAGATTTTTGATTTTGTTATATTTTATCCAAGTCGTTATATCTTGCCTGTTTTTAGAGTTTTAATCTCATTAACATATATTGCTATATTTAGAATGAGGGGTCATGATTATGTTTTCCTTTTTTTATAAACCAATAACTACAGGGATAATGTATAAAACAAAAGAAACCAAATTACTCTTTTGATCAGTTTTAATTCTCTTGCTGGTCATACAAAGGCTGTCTCATCTGTTAAATTTAGTCCAAATGGAGAATGGTTGGCAAGTTCGTGTAAGTGTCTCAAAAGACAAATTCAGTGTCAAATCATATATGCAGCATTTAATGGCAGGCAAAAACAAGAGTTACTGTTCTTTAATCTATCTGAGCCATTAAGCCCATATGGCCGGTGCTTATTCCCGGCTTCCATGGCACAAGCGGATGAGAGTACATGACACACCCTGGAAAGGATTTTAGTCCATAGCAGGTTAACTCCCCAGAAGTGCCAGTAATCATTTTACAGCTGAGTGGACTGGAGCAAGTAGAGTAAAGTGTCTTGCTCAAGGATACAATGCAGCGCTCATGACGGGAATCAAACTCAGTAGTTTTCGCTTACGAGAATGATCTCCTCCAAAATAGAAGTAGTAGTCAAATGAGCAAATGAAAAGTGTCATGGGTAGAGCAGAAACCCCAAAGAGTTTAATTAATAGGTTTTCAATTTATTTAATGACGTCGAAGGATTTTTTATTGGTAATATTTTAAATTCTTTTTGCACCATTTTGTTTCTATTCATTGTTGTTGTTTTTTTCACTTAAAATGACTATGCCTGACTAAGATGACCATGCCTGACTAAGATGACCATGCCTGACTAAGATGACCATGCCTGACTAAGATGACCATGCCTGACTAAGATGACCATGCCTGACTAAGATGACCATGCCTGACTAAGATGACCATGCCTGACTAAGATGACCATGCCTGACTAAGATGATTATGCCTGACTAAGATGACCATGCCTGACTAAGATGACCATGCCTGACTAAGATGACCATGCCTGACTAAGATGACCATGCCCAACCACTAAACTGTTTCTTTAATGTAACCATTAACCAGCACTATTTTATAAGCAGTTAGTGCTTTTCAATCTGTTTAGAATCTTTATTGACTCAAGCTTTGTGGATTCAAGCTTTGAATCAATTAGAATTTAAATCATTTACATCTTTGTGAATTTATTAATTTATTAACATTCTCTTGGCACATTTGACTCTGACTGTCGCGAGTGCCGTTAAACATCAACAAACCAAACCAACATCTTTGTTAATAAAATAGTGATTTTTTCTTCTTTTGATTGTGATTTTATTGGAGATCATAATGGCAACTGTTTGGCAGATATATATTTGTTTTATATCCAATAATGATGATGTATGCTACGAATCTTTCTCTATTGCTATGGCAAGTCCATAAGCCAGTTGATGGCCAGGTGCTCGGCCTCAACCATGTGTTGCATCCTCTGGAGTTCACAACAGTCGCAGAGTGGTGATGCGGCATGTCTCCACTTGAAAAGACTGCTGCTGCAAGGCCTAGCATTAGTACAGAACCCGTTGAGAAGGCTCCATACCCAGGGGATAGATGTTGGAGTCAGTGACCAGGAACTTGTGCAGCTTTGGTTTTTGTCCCACTCATTGCGCCACAGGTTGTCTGCAGTTGCTGTGCATTTTAAATCCAGTGAATAATGATAATGGCTGCTTTTTTATATTTTCCATTTGTTATGAACCAATCATGACTTGTATGAAAACGTTTTTTGTTCTATCTTTTACAGCTGCTGATAAACTGATAAAAATCTGGGGTGCGTACGATGGAAAATTTGAGAAAACTATATCAGGACACAAAAGGGTGGACATGAAGTGTTTTTATTTTCTTTATCTTTTTAGCTATGGAAAATGGTGATTTTGAAAGTAGTTATGTATATACTTTTGTATTTCTACATTTTACATTTCTCTCATTTGAGACCCTATAGAGGTGAAAAGTGATTTGATATGATCCAAACATATGCTTTATGGACCTCATCATCAGCATGAAGAAAATTTAAGTGGTGGGCCAGGATGTCAGCAATGCCCCCAACATACACTTTGGGGACTACACCCTGGAGGTTGCCGAGGATTTTGTTTACCTTGGTTCAACCATAACCTTTCACTCAACTCAGAACTTGACAAGGGAAGGCAGCCTCCACCATGGCAAGAGTGATGACTATCCAAAAGAGTCTGGGATAACAACAATCTTAACTTGAATACAAAAGTTTCAGTCTACAGAGACTGTGTATTGAGCACCCTACTCTAATGCAGTGAGTCCTGGACAGCCTACGCTAGATAGGAGAGTCACCATAACAGCTTTCACCTCCCATTGCTTCTGGTGCATTCTGGACATCTTCTGGAAGGACCACCTTATCAACAAGGAGGTCCTAGAGCAGGCAGGAATGCCCAGTCTAATCACTCTGTTGTCCCAGAGACGGCTACACTGGCTTGGTACCATTTATTGCATGGAGGATGGAGCCCAGTCTAATCACTCTGTTGTCCCAGAGACGGCTACGCTGGCTTGGTCCCATTTATTGCATGGAGGATGGACGCATCTTAAAGGATATACTGTACAGAGAGCTCTCTTCAGGCTCCAGGTCGGTTGGGTTGTTACATATGAACACCGCCGTAGATTATATTACCTTTGTTACATATGAACACTGCAATAGATTATATTACCTTTGTTACATATGAACACCGCCATAGATTATATTACCTTTGTTACATATGAACACTGCCATAGATTTGATTACCTTTGTTACATATGTACACCGCCATAGATTATATTACCTTTGTAACATATGAACACCGCCATAGATTATTTTACCTTTGTTACATATGGACACTGCCATAGATTGTATTACCTTTGTTACATATGTACACCGCCATAGATTATATTACCTTTGTTACATATGAACACCACCATAGATTATATTACCTTTGTTACATATGAACACTGCCATAGATTATATTACCTTTGTTACATATGTACACCGCCATAGATTATATTACCTTTGTTACATATGTACACCGCCATAGATTATATTACCTTTGTTACATATGAACACCGCCATAGATTATATTACCTTTGTTACATATGAACACATATAGATTATATTACCTTTGTTACATATGAACACCGCCATAGATTATATTACCTTTGTTACATATGAACACCGCCATAGATTATATTACCTTTGTTACATATGAACACCGCCATAGATTATATTACCTTTGTAACATATGAACACCGCCATAGATTATTTTACCTTTGTTACATATGGACACTGCCATAGATTATATTACCTTTGTTACATATGTACACCGCCATAGATTATATTACCTTTGTTACATATGGACACCGCCATAGATTATATTACCTTTGTTACATATGAACACCGCCATAGGTTATATTACCTTTGTTACATATGGACACAGCTATAGATTTTATTACCTTTGTTACATATGAATACCGCCATAGATTATATTACCTTTGTTACATATGAACACCACCATAGATTATATTACCTTTGTTACATATGAACACCGCCATAAATTGTATTACCTTTGTTACATATGAACACCGCCATAGATTTTATTACCTTTATTACATATGAACACCGCCATAGATTTTATTATCTTTGTTACATATAAACACCACCATAGATTATATTATCTTTGTTACATATGAACACCGCCATAGATTATATTACCTTTGTTACATATAAACACCGCCATAGATTATATTTTTCACAGATATTTGCATGATATAAGTGTGTAAATAAAAGAGGAAGGGTTATTCCTCAAATAAATGGATGACCAGCTCATACTGGTTTACTTTTAATATGAATATAAGGTGTCGATCACATTTAGACATTCAGCTAAAACAAATGGTCCACAAGTTACCGATTATCAAATTTAGATAATGTTACAACACAATATTACTGTTGTGAGTTATTGAACCATTTATATATATATATATATATATATATATATATATATATGTATATATATATATATATATATATGTACATATATATATATATATAATATATTATATATATATATATATATATATATATATATATATATATATATATATATATATATATATATATATATATATATATATATATATATATATATATATTGAACATAGGTTACACAACAAATTTTGAGTTTTAAAGTTTATTGAACTAAATCCGAATTTACTATAATACACTGAATTTTCTGATAAGCAAATATTTCATGACTCGCCTCTGAGATAAAAAAAATTATTGTTTTTTATGGCAAACAGTTTTGTTTTTTAGTGCGAAACAACCTTTACAAAGCTCCAAGCCTGTGAATCCTGTTAAGGATTTTTTTTTCAAAATATATAAAATATGTTGCCGGACTCATTTACCATGCATCAGCAAAGTTACAAAATTGAAGGTAGATTACATTCTTCGTGATGATCAAGTTTCTCTTCATTATCGTATCTTCCTGTTTGCTCAGGGTATTTCTGATGTAGCATGGGCCAGTGATTCCAAAATTCTTGTATCAGCTTCAGATGATAAAACGCTAAAAATCTGGGACTTCAATACAGTAAGTTGATCTTATTTTGTCTTCAGTATATAATGATAAGATAAGATTCCTTATTTCCAATATACAGTACCGATGCAGACGGTTTGACAATGGCAAGTATTTTGGCATTTTTATACTGTAACTTTGTAGGCGATTGTAGTGGCAGCTTACCAGCACTTTGTAGGTGGCTTTCAGACACTTTGTTGGTTTTAAATTTACAGGCAGAATTGTCAAACTGCTCGCATCAGTCCGGTTGTAATAATATTTGTATCAGGAAAATGTAGATATCATGGACTCATAGTAGTTTCTTTAGAACTTCTTTGTTTTTTAAAGAAATTTTGACACAGTTTGAATATATAAATGTTCAGTTTTGTAAAAATGACTTGTTTTCAGATTAGAAGTTACATCACAGCAAATCAGGTCAAATTCTAAAAAATTGTCTGCCATTTTGTGAATTACAATCATTGGATATATCAGGAGAGATCTAAAACAGTCCAGATAAGTAATGGGTCATGCAAGTCTACCTTATATGAAAGAGGACTTCAAAAGAAACAAAATAGTGAAGAAAGCATTCAAAAATTGTATTCCGTTAAGAGATATCTAAGTTTAAAGTTCTGTGTCATTTGTGTAGAAATGACTGCAATCAGACTAATTGTGATGTCATAGCCTCAGATTCTTCAAAGTCTTTATGTATTTTATCATATTTTGTCCTGTGATTTTGTGGCTTAAAAACCATGGGATATGTCAAACAGTAGTTAAACTGAATCTAGGAATGGTATTTGTAATATACCACCTGAAGAAAGTTGAAGGGAAAATAATTTAAATAGTAAAAAAATTAATTAAACTTTCATTAAAATACTTTAACAATTATTTAGAATGTGAGGATGAAGATGCCAACTTCCCATAGTAGAGTTACTACACCAGTCATTTCTACACAGATTAGACAAAACTTAAATATTATTTAAGTCATGATTTTTCGTGGGAAGATTTTTGACATCTTTATTCAGAACTGGGAAATTGTATAATCAATTCCAACTTTGCAGTTTCGGCTGCAGCTTTGAGTCGTGCAAAGTATGCTTGTAATATGAATGCTTATATGGAAAGAGCATATAAGAACTTAGTATTGTTATATGAGCTTACATATTTTCACCTGCAGGGAAAGTGTTTGAAAACTTTAAGAAGTCACAGCAACTACGTTTTCTGCTGCAATTTTAATCCTCAATCCAACCTCATTGTGTCCGGATCAGTAAGTATAATTATTTTAAGAAATTTTATGTTCACAAGCAAACATGATTTGCATAAATGATTTGTTTGTATTATATTTGTTTTATGATATCTCTATTTTGTCATTTCCATTGAGAAGAAATGACAAAAAAAATAAATTTCTTCAATATATTTCATACAATATAAGTTTTTTCCTTTAATAGTATTTATGTTCTGCATATTCTTTTCTATAGACCTTTTCAAATCTGAATCGGCAATTTACGGATAACTAATTTAAATAATGTCACATGGCTGAGATTCACGTGTCCATAATGGACCAATCGTACACTGCAGGAGTCTTTTTGACCAATATAACACTGGAGGAATCTTGGCCGTTTGCACAATTCACGCACGGTATGGGACCAAGCGTATGAAAAAATGTTTTTAGGCGCACGTATCATACGTGCGTTATACATGAAGGAAATACGTGCGCGTGTTGCTGCTTACATTTTTTCCTCAAACCTGCACCTGATTGGTTGGAAAAATTTTCCCAGCATTTGATTGTTCGAAGTACTGAAGAAATCACGTTCGGCTAGACTCGGTTTGAAAAGGTCTATAAAGAATCTTCTCATAATTTAAACAATTTTCTTTTTAAATCTCAATATAATTCCAACAAAATGTTGCAACCTAATGTTGTATTCAGCACTGTTTACTCTAGGAATTGAAATTTGAGTGTGTATTATTGGTTTGATCAACAAATCCTTGCTGAGATTTACATATCATGTGCTAAATCAATAGCAAATTCCCCTCCTTTGTAATCTATTTAAGGGGGGGTTTCTGATAAAAGAGGGGGAATTCCTCTATTTCCCTCACTAATGTGAACACAGGTATTCAGTGTTAGGATGAGGCATCCTTCTTCCCTAGTATTCAAATTGTCATAATAACCTGAAAAGGAATTTTAGTATACTGTATTTTCTACCTCCTTGCTATTTTTCCATGAAAAGTTAAATTTGACCAGAGCTCCAGATCTCTTCTATCCTCGCTCTCCTCAATCTTAGACCTATTCAGAAACAATTCTTCCTCAAACATCATCTACTTCCTCCGTAACAACAACCTCTACCACCACATATAAATCTTCCTCCACCCTCCCTTTCTACACCTAACCTTACACACCCCTTTCTTTTTACATACATTTTTCTCCCACATTCAGCTTTTCCCCTTTATCTCCCTTAAAAACCTTCCATCTCCTCACTATCCTAACTCTTACACCATAATTTATTAAACCCTCTTGGCACATTTGACTCTGACTGTCGCGGTGCCGTTAAACATCAACAAACCTTGAACAACTTTGAACAAATTTGGATGTTTTATTTAATTCTGACTGCCTTGGTAATTGCCTTGTCTTTTCTTTAGCTAAGAAGAAATAATGTCCATTGCTT
Organism: Chiridota heheva; assembly: GCA_020152595.1. Taxonomy (NCBI): domain Eukaryota; kingdom Metazoa; phylum Echinodermata; class Holothuroidea; order Apodida; family Chiridotidae; genus Chiridota; species Chiridota heheva. The sequence goes on along the minus strand of JAIGNY010002451.1, from coordinate 429,002 downwards.
GATAGACATGCATGTAAGGTACTTATACTAAATCATATTAGTATTTTTATGCTTTTTTTTGTTATTAGTTTGATGAGAGTGTCAGGATATGGGATGTAAAAACTGGCAAGTGCTTGAAAACACTACCAGCCCACAGCGATCCCGTTTCTGCTGTAAGTATGTTTATGTTTATATATATTTTTATAGCGCTCAATATATAGCGCTCAATAAATAAAACTGTTCATAAAGTTAATAAAGTTGATAGGTTAAAGATAAACACAAACAATTATAAAAAAGCCTGGGTGAACAAAAAAGTTTTTAGTTCCTGTTTGAAATTGTCGTAGTTCTTGATGCAATGAAGAGAAGATGGCAAACTATTCCATGTGACAGGGGCAGCTACAGCAAACGACCTGTCTTTAAATGTTCTACGTTTTGTGAGAGGAATGTCGAGGAGAATGTCCATGGTGTTGTTAGAAGAAGAGCGTTAACCTGTTCGACCTGTACGTATAATGATGAGTTCTTTAAGATATAAATAGTCTCAAGTTCTTTTCATTTTGCCTCAAGCTTTGCAGTATTTAGTGAGACAATTTCAAAAATTGATTATATAAGAGGTTACCTCTGAATGCTTCTCACCATTTCTTCTTCATTCTTAATCTAAAAAATAATCCTGTATTCTCTTCTCCTTTCTAACTGATCACTTCTTCTCCCCAACTTATTATTCCTCCTCCAACCTGCTGTACATTTGCACCTTGTCTTAGAATGCACTAGTTTCCTTTTTTGTGTATTTTTTTTTGTTTACCTCTTTGGCACTATTTGACCTATACTGCTGAAATGTCGGCAAGTCACATCAATCAATATTTTTTTTCCTACCTGCTATTCTTTCTCTTTTCTTGACTCTTAATTGTAAATTCTGGTACACCCACTTTCCATCAAGTTGCCTTCCTACCCTGTGTCTTTCTTCTCCACCCCATTTGTCTTCCTTCTCCACCCCATTTGTCTTCCTTTTCCACCCCTCTGTCTTCCTCTCCACCCCTTTGTCTTCCTTCTCCACCCCTCTGTCTTCTTTCTCCACCCCTCTGTTTTCCTTCACAACCCCTTTTGTCTTCCTTCTCTACTCCCTGTTTTCCTTTCCACCCCTTCTGTTTTCCTTCTCAACCCCTTCTGTCTTCCTTCTGTACCCTTCTTGTTTTTCTTCTCCACCCCTCCTGTCTTTCTTCTCGACCCCTCTGTCTTTCTTCTCCACCCCTCTGTCTTGCTTCTCCACCCCTTTGTCTTCCTTCTCCATCCCGTCTGTCTTCCTTCTCCACCCTGTCTGTCTTCCTTCTCCACCTCCTGTGTCTTCCTTCTCCACCCCCTCTGTCATCCTTTTCCACCCCCTTTGTCTTTCTTCTTCTCTTCTTCTACCCTTAATTTCCCTTCTACCCATGGCTGTTCCATTGCCTTGTTTTCTTTCCATTCTTTTGGGTTTTTAGCACTCTGATCTGATTGTGTTTGTGCTGAGGTAGAAGTAATTTTTCCATTTTAATTTATTCTCTTTCTGCAGGTTGATTTTAACAGAGACGGTTCACTGATTGTCTCCAGTAGCTACGATGGATTATGGTGAGTCGCCTTTATGTCCTGTTTTTGTACTGAACTTTTTTTTATTTTTACAACTTGAATTACAAGCAGACTAGCTTTAAAATCAACGTTGATTTAGTATTGTTTAAAATTATTTGCACCAACTGATATATGTTAATTTATCTGGTAACATATCAAAGGGATTTCATCATGTGACTATCTCAACTGGGAGCCATTTTGCAGGGCAGAGTTTTGTGCATTGAGTATTTTGAGTCTCATCTTAACACAGCTCAGTCACATCACACGAAACAAAAGGACTTGATCTAAAACACGTGCTAGCACGCGCTGGTGAAGAAAACATGTGGTGGGCATGTAAAACACGTCCTAGCATATAAACATCACTGGTTGAAATGAACTGGCCAGATTAATTAATTTTTGGTGAGAATGCGAAGCAGAATGCGAACCTATGTAATGGCGATTTCGTCTGTCCGGCCGTCCACACACAGTTTGGCCGGAGATTTCCTCAGAATTGTTAGTTTTTTGAGAATTTCTTAGAAAATGTTAGTTTCTTCAGAGTTCCTTAGAAAAAGGTAAAAGTTTCCTCAGTTATCTTCATGGAAGGCTGGAATTTCCTTACTAAATGTTAAAGTTTTTTAGAGACTCCTAAGACAAGTTGAAGACCTAAAAAGTCTTCAAAACATTTAATATTTCCTTCAAAGATAACTGTAAGATGATATAATTTCCCAAAATTCTTCAGAGATCCTCAAGTGTCTTTCATAACACTGGAGATTTAAAACCCTTAAAACTTTTTCAAAATATTTCTGACCAACGGCTGTATCAGACATGATTATTAAACTCTGTCTTTATTATTGTGTTCATTTGCATAAAGTTGCTACAGTATATGAACTGACAAGACTTTTTTTACTTAGTATGCTCAGTCAGGGAGTGTGACAGGATGTGACTGCATATGGACATAGGAAGGGATGCCATATGGGACATGGATGGGGGCCATGTGGGACATAGGATAGAATATATACTTTGTGGTATACACCAAGGGCTATATATTATTTGACTCTGCCTTTTCTTTTCTTATTCAACAACTCATTTGCATATAAGTTATTATATGAACTGACACTTTCATGCATAGTATGCTCAATCAGGGACTTGATAACTAGGAGGAGACTTTGTATGGAGCCTGTGGGATGGATATGGGGTGCAATGCCATGGGGTGGACTGCCATTTGGAACAGGGTGGGATGCCATGTAGGATATATGGTGGAACTCCATGCGGGACATAGGGTGGAGTGCTATGGGATGGGATGTGGGACATGAGATGGTATGGGATGCAGGCTTCTAGCTAGACAAGTTTGAGTGCCTGGCTCTAATGACAATCAGTGGCGTGCCTAGGGTGACCTCCTAGACCACCTCCCATGAAGAACTGTTCAAATTTAGTCCACTTCTATTGACAAATTGTCAAGGAAAAAGATTTTTTTTTTTTATTATTGGAAAGCTGGGATTTTAGAAATATTTTATGTACAATGAGACTAGAAATTACAATGGATATTCTACTGTCAAACGTACCCCCCCTCAAAAAAAAAAAGTACAAACATATGCTGGAACCTCTTCTCTCAATTCCCATTGTTATTCATCCAAACTTGTTATTCATCTTTTCGTCCCCAGTATTGTTCGACTGAAACTTTTAAGGTTAACATGTTCCTATAAACTACGCAACAACTTTTGTCAATATCAAATTCAAGAATATCGATCAGTCCATTATAATATTAAGTGCATATGGGGTTTATAACAAATGTGATTTTTGTATATTTTATGTACAATGAGACTAGAAATTACAATGGATATTTTACTGTCAAACGTTTAGGCACGTGTTCCTATGAACTACGCAACAACGTTTGTCAATATCAAATCCTAAGAATATCTATCAGTCCATTATAATATTAAGTGCATATGGGGTTTATAACAAATGTGATTTTTGTATATTTGATGTACAGTGAGACTAGAAATTACAATGGCTATTCTACTGTCAAAGCCCCCCCCCCCCCCCTCCCCCTCCCCCTCCCGGCATTTCCTGCCGTAGCTAGAACCCTGATGGGATGTTATGTGGGACTTTTTTTGAAGATGCCATGTGGACATGGGGTGGGATGCCACGAGTAACACAGAGTGTGACATAGGTTGGGATGCCATGTGTGACATAGGGTAGGAGGCTATGTGGGACATAGGGTAGAAGGCCGTGGGAACATGGCATGTGATGCCATGTGGGACATAAAGTAGGATGTCATTGGGACATTGGGAGGGATACCATGTGCAACATATGGTGGGACATAAGGTGGGATGCCATGTGGGTCATCAGGTGGGAAGCCTCTGATGCGGGACATAAGGCGGGATGTCATGGGGGACAGGGAAAGATGCCATGTGGGACACAGGGAGGATGCCATGTGGGACACAGGGAGGGATGCCTTGGGAACATAGAGAGGTATGACATGTGGGACATATTGGATTAATGTGGGACATAGGGTGGGATTCATGTGGAACATAGAGTGGGATGCCATGTGGGTCATTGAGTGGGAAGCCATGTGGGACATATGGTGGAATACCATGTGGGACATATGGTGGAATGTCATGTGGGACATACTGTATAGTGGAATGCCATGTGGGAGATATGGTTAAATACCATGTTGGACACATGTGGGAGGATGCCATGTGGGACACAGGGAGGGATGCCTTGGGAACATAGAGAGGTATGACATGTGGGACATATTGGATTAATGTGGGACATAGGGTGGGATTCATGTGGAACATAGAGTGGGATGTCATGTGGGACATGGGGTGGGATGCCATTTGGAACATGGGATGGAATTCCTGTGGAACATAGGGTGGGATGTCATGTGGGACATGGGGTGGGATGCCATTTGGAACATGGGATGGAATTCCTGTGGAACATAGGGTGGGATGCCATGTAGGTCATAGGATGGGATGCCATGTGGGACATATGGTGGAATGCCACATGGGACATATGGTGGAATGCCATGTGGGACATATGGTGGAATGTCATTTTTATAATTAGCTGTAGGAGAAGGGATGGGATGAGATGTCATGTGGGAATAGGATGCCATGTGGGACTTAGTGTGAGATGTCATTTTTATAATTGGCTGTTCATATGATATGGGTGTCAATTTGCATGGGCATGCGAACCATGATGGTATTTACCATTCTAGTTTAATATGTAATGTTATTTTAAAAAAACAATTACACTCCAACTACTTCAAGTAATTTTAATCAGTAGATTCTAAACACATCTATTAGTTAGTGCAACAACGGTACAGCAAGATTCCGACATATACTACTTGCAAAAGTAATCTTTTATAACAACATACAAACATATGTAAGTGTACAGCAGACAGCAGTCTCCCTACAAAATGGTGATGTAAACAAAGTCATGTGACCTCATGACATCAGCTGAAATATCCTTATTTAAGCCACAAAAGTGCAAACAATTTTAATGAAATACATAAAGACCTGAAAAATGTGAGGTTGTGATGTCACTACAAGTCTGAAATCAGTCATTTCTACAAAATATTGTTGAAACTTGAAAATCTCCTGAATGGAATACTTTTTGACCACTTTGTTCCTTTGACTAAGGAACATAGTGGACCAGTAAACTTATCCTGTAATTTAAATGGATCTTCAATTGATGATTTTCATTGTTCATCATATATTCTGGGCTGCACCACACCTCTGGAATAAACTCCCCATGGCCATTTGTTCAATCCAAAATCTCACAGGTTTCAAAAGGGCTCTTAAAACTCACTTATACACTCAATTTTTTCATCAGTAATGTTCTGTTTTTTGTTTTTAGTGCCTGTTTTTGTTTCTTGATGCCTGTTTTTGCTGTTATAAGTATATGTTTTTGTATAAGTATAAGTTTATTTTAAGTACAAGAATAAGTTTATGTATAAGTATATGTTATTTTTGTTTTCCATTGTAAAGTGCTTGTGAGCTGGCATATTTTGTTTTGAAATGAGCACTTAAAATATACGGTATATAATAATAATAATAATAATAATAATATATTGTACTTACAGTCGGATCTGGGACACTGCTTCAGGACAGTGCTTAAAAACTCTTATTGGTGAGTCTCTCTTTTCATCCATTGTTTCTTCTTTGAGGCCTAAGGTAAGATCTGTATATTGCATAGCGCTAGGAGGCAGGTAGCTCAGTTGTTTGAGGGTACGAATGAGATGCTGGAGGTCCCAGGTTCGATTACAACGGCGATTTAACCAGGGACTTTAGGTTCGATGCGATAGCATCAGGAACCTATGCGATCATGATGGCATATGTGTGTGTGTATGTTTGTAATGGCCAGCTCATAAATGCGATATCTCAATAACGATTCATGTCATATGTGGGACACAGATAGCCCATGGTCCATAGATGTGCCTTATCATTTTTGATGGAGATGTCATGCATATTAATGAGTAGGCGGGGCTTAATGTAAAAATTGTTGAAATGCTCATTTTTAGCAACCACAAGTCTGTTTTGTTTCATATTTGGTATAATTATGTTGTTTGCTGGTATGTACATATACATGATGTAAAAACATTAAATTTCATTAATATGTATAGTGGGCAGGGCTTAATATAATTTTTCTGAAAAGATCTTGTAAATACGATATTTCAAGAATGGTAAACTGGATTTATGTCATATTTGGGACACAGATAGCCCATGGTCTGTAGATGTGTCCTATTGTTTTTGATGATGATGATGTCATGTACATTAATGAGTAGGTGGGGCCCAACATGAAAGTCTTCAAATGTTCATTTTTCAATAACCACTTATCTGTTTTGTTTCATGTGTGGTATAACTATGATGTTAGCTGGTGTGTACATGTTCAAGATGTAAAATCATTGAAATTCATTAATATGCATAGTGGGCGGGGCTTAATATGATTTTGTAAACAAAAAGCACAAATGAATATGATATCTCAAAAACTCTGAACTGGATTTACATCATGTGTAGTGCACAGATAGCTCATGGTCTCCGTAGATGAGACCTATTGTTTGTAGTGGTGATTCACTCATATTAATAAGTGGGTGGGCTTAAAGTGAAATTTTGAAAAAGTGATAAATGAGCAACTTGTATGTTCGTTTTTTTGTCTTATTATGCTTGAAATTTTTTGTTGGTTATTGTGTACTTGCTTATGTTATCATTAGATGTCATTAATGTACATGGTGGGCGTGGCTTAATGTGAAAGTGCTAAATGATGTAAACACCATAAACCGTATATCAGATTTATGCTATATGTGGTACACAGATGGGTCATTGTCTGTACATATGTTCTAATGTTGTGGTAGTGATGTCATTAGATGTCATTAGAGTAGGGGCTTACTGACAAATTCTTCAAATAGAATGAATGAGCAATCATTTTGCATCATACTTGCTTTAATTATGTTGTTAATTATTGTGCAAATGCTAATGTTGTCAACATTTTGATTGATTTGCATGGTGGGTGTGGCTTATGAATGAATATCATGGAACAAATATTTCATGATATGCAATGACATGACAGTTAATACAAATTTTACAAATCAATCAGCTTTATGAAAAAGCATCGGAAAGCACAAAACCTTTTGGTTCTGGTTCCACAGCTATGCAGAAGAATACGCTAACATCAAACACAGAGGTTTGTCTTCTGTACCACACCCTCTCCCCCCACCAGCGTTTGACAAATCCCCAAAAATTCACTTGCCCACCGGGCAGACACATGCACAGAAATGCTTGCCCGGAAGCAGAATCCACTTGTCCAGCAATAATCATGATGATATTGGACAAGGTGATGCACGTTATGGTGAAATATTTCTTACGGCAATATTTACTGAGAATGCTGTATAAGTAATAAAAGACTCTTACTTTTACCAAAAACCAGTGGAAATTGTTATCCATGTATCCTCTACAAATATAAAGCAATAACAGGCTCCATAAAATAAAAAAAAGAAACATGAAAGTTCAATAAACTTTTGTGTAAACAAGTGGCATGGCAAAGGCAGGTCAAGTTCGCCATATATATACAGCGTACAGTATGTTCTGTAGGATACTGTATGTGTACCTGGAACGGGTATTGGACCCATTGCGTGTGGTGCATTAACACAGCAGAACAAACCTCAGCAAGAAACAGTGCACTGGGTATAAATATGCACAAGATTTTTTACGCGAGATATGATTGATTAAAAGGAGCAAGCTTCGCTAGCAAAACAGCAGGCATTGTGCACATGTTTAACCAGCTTGGGTGGCCTGGATCATATATCTGTACATTATATGTTTTGTGTGTGTGCGATGTATGTTTACGTCTTATGAATGGGTGCATGTATGTTGTTGTTATGGCGAGGTTTAAGATCATTTTGTAGCATAATGAAATATTTTGGCTTCCAAATAAATGGAACATAAGTCTGATTTAAGTTTTTTTCTGGGCATTTCCATCAGGTGTATTGTAGTAAGTATGATCTGTGTAATAAATTAAGTTTTTAAAGAGAAATTCACTCTATTAGTTTGGATCAATTTATGGTTGCCTGGCAGGCATATCAACTTGTAAATCAACTTGCCCAGATATAAATATTAGTTGTCCTGGGCGTCCGGACAGGTGATTTGTCGAATGCTGTCCCCCACCCGACCTTTGGAAAAAGTGGCCAATGGTTGGGTGGAGCTCACTGTCCTTCAGAGGGGACATAAAGCAGTCAGTCTTGACGGTGAGAGTTTTACCTCTGCCTGGTTCTCTGAAGACTCCTTGAAAAGAGCATGGTCTTCATCCCCATTCCCATCATAGCAAATTCCTTGGTTCCACACTGAAAACAAGTCAAAGGTTACTTTAGTGTGCTTTTCATGGCATGTGTCTAAAGTGTAAACCTATTAGCAGTAATGGTTAAGTATGTGACAACTCATACACATTGTTACTCTTGTGTTTGTCAATTCTCCACATTCCTTCTTGAAGCACAATACAAGAGTGTTTGTTTTGCAATAGATCAAATTTGATTTATTCAAGTACCCCTTGAGCACTCTTGCAGCCTCAACAGCATTCACACAATTCTGTTTTAAAGAAGTTTGACCTCATTTCAAGAATTTTTTTTATAGTAATGTTGCATCTTTAATCTTACTTTTCTTAATTTTCCATAATAATAGAGAATATCAAGGATAATAATTACTACTAATAATTAAGGGAGTTATAATCCCAACATTTTATTTTGGGTATAAGAGTGATGAGCTTAAAGATGACAACTAGCAGAAACTGTATCTAAAATGCTTGCACTGTTTCTCAGGTAACATTTATAGTTTAACCAGGCTACCATTTTGTTTGTAATGAAGTTTTTAATGAGATCACAATCCTATTGCTGCAAACCTTTAAAGGATTAGATTAGGTTTCAAGCAAGTTTATCTTATATGGAAGCGAACTTGAAAAGAAACAAAATGGTAAAGAAAGCATTTAAAAATCTTATTCCATTAAGGAGATATTCAAGTTTAGAGCCTCTTTAAAGGATTAGTTCGTGGGTCAAGCAAGTTTATCTTATAAGAAAGCGAACTTGAAAAGAAACAAAATGGTGAAGAAAGCATTATAAAATCTTATTCTGTTAAGGAAATATTCAAGTTTGTATGTCTTATGCATGTAAAAATGACTGGTGCAGTAAGTCTACTATGGAAGGTTGGCGCTCTCATCCTCAGTTGGTAAATTGTAATTACCTGTGCTAGATTATGTTTGACTACTTTCCTGACTTAAGCAATGCTTTGTATAATTACATAGTTGCAGGACAAAATATGATAGAATACATAAAGACTGAGGAATCTGAGGCTGTGACGTCAAAACTAGTCTTGATTTCAGTCGTTTCTACATAAATGATACCAAACTTTAAATTAAATATCTCATTAACGGAATAAGATTTTGAATGCTTTCTTCTCTATTTTGTTTCTTTTAAAGTCCTTTTTGATATAACTTGCTTGACCACTGAACTAATCCTTTAACAGACCTGCCAACTAGTACAGTTTTGCCGTTTTTAATACGGGAAAATGTTAAGAATAGGATTGTACGTTTTTTGGCACCAGAATACGATTTATTTATTTCTATATATTTTTTTATATTTTTTTTTACTCATACTTTTTACGCTCGCTTGGCGTTCATGTCCTCTTGAAAGATTGGTTTTGCCGACTTAACCGATTCAGATTCGTACAATAAGAGAAACTGAAAGTACAGTGGTAATTTTTTTTTCAGTCACAGTAAACCTTTGTTTTGTACAGTTTGTTTAAAGAGTACAATTTTTTTATCAAAAATACAACTTTTGTAGTTCCAGAATACAGTTTGGTGATCCTAAAGGTTGGCAGGTCTGCTTTTATCGTAATAACACTTTGAAGATGACTCTTATGACACAATGACTCTTATGACACAATCCTTAAACTGCCCATACTTGCTCTTATCTTACAGATGACGACAATCCACCAGTGTCATACGTCAAGTTTTCTCCAAACGGAAAGTATATACTAGCTGCCACTATGGACAAGTGAGTAGTTGAGTTATTGTAACGTGATGATTCTGGATCAGATTTGGTCCCCTCTTGTTCCTTGTACTGGTGCTAGCATATTCTTGAAATTCACATCATGTACTTCTGTTAGGAAGTAATTAAAGGAATTGGTTGTAGTGATATGTGAGAGTGAATAGGATTATTTGATAAGAACAATATGATAATATTTTCTGTACGTGTATTATAAGGTTTAAAGTTGCAATCAATGGGATACATTCAAGTTGTTGGTCAGTCATAGGAAGAGGTTCAAATCACCACAAAAAGAATTTTATTATTAGAGTGTTATAAGATTTTGTTGGACATGCTCCCTCCCTCTTTTACAGCAAGTTACTACACAAAGATTGTCAGATTATGAAAGAGTAAATGCTATTTTAGAGAAAAATAAATTGCAGAAACTAACAGAAAATATTATTTGACGTGAAGAAATGTTTTGATGTTTGTAAATAATAGTACTTGCCTGTAATTATTACTGAAATGCAGAGAGTGGTGTGTTCGTGACATTTTGTAACAAAATTTCATTGTCCAAAATCTGTGACATTCTGTGAAATTTTGACAATTTTCTGACAAAATGAACAATAACAGATGTATTAAAATTTGTCTAAAATTTTGTGTCATGTTTTACTCTTTACTCATTGGCACTAGACCATGTTTTTTATGACCATGCAGTATTTAGATTTACACAAGACTAATTTGATGTTGCATTTTAGTGGTGGATTCCATTTTTCATGAAACATTACCAAATGATCCTGTTTATGAGTATCCCTGGTCAACTAGTCATGCTGTGTAAATCTATGCCAATCAAATGTGACAGGCAAAACTGATCTGCCATTCTGTGCAAAAGGTGCCAAAAATTATGTGACACTTGAGACATTTATGTGACAAATTTGACATTTTGTGATGTGATATTTTGTGACAAGCCATCAGCCATCACTTTATTCTCTGGAAATGTTGGCCCAGGTACCTTCACGCTCAAATGTTTGGAATATGCTTTCTTAGTGCAATAGAGCTGTGAAAATTGTCAGAAACTTTCATTTTTTATCTTTTTCAGCACATTGAAGCTTTGGGATTACAGTAAGGGGAAGTGCCTGAAGACATACACAGGTCACAAGAATGAAAAATACTGCATTTTTGGAAATTTTTCAGTCACCGGAGGAAAGGTGAGGCCATTCTATAATATTTGTTTACATTGGGACTCCTAGCTTTGCTGTTTCACAGGGGACGCATTAATGTGCCCCACAACATGTCTAGCACCCTGCCCCCCTCCCCCCATGGGAGTTCTCCATGCCCCTTAGAAAGAAAAAAATATATATATTAAAAAAATAACTTAATAATCTGAATAAAGCTCATAAATGAATACCTTACATGGATACATAGTTTTTGAGCAATTTTCCTGTTTGGCTAATGACTGATCCTTATCAATCAGAATAGTTTTATTCTGAGGTATGATTATAGCTAAATTCCCAGAGCTTCACCAAGGACTTGAGCCTTAAGGGGCCCCTGTACTCCACGCAGCAAAGCTTAAAATGATTTTGCTGAAAAGAGCTTGTAATCACGATACTAAAGAATGCTAAACTGGATTCAAGTCATATGTAGTACACATATATCCCATGGTCTGTGGATGTGCCTGATTGGTTTTGGTGATGATACCATGCATATTAATGAGTAGGCGGGGCATAATGTAAATTTCTTTCAATATGATACATGAGCAACTGTATGTCTGTTTTGCATCATACTTGCTATGATAATGTTGTTGATTATTGTGCACATGCTAGCATTGTCAATAGGTCAGGGGTCGAAATTCCCGCTGTTCCGATAACAGTGCTTTTTAAGCAGAAACAGTGAATTTTCAAATATCACTGTTCCATGTACAGTAGGTTTTTCTTTGTCAAACAGATAGCATCAACATCCTGCAATGTATTGTTTTCTGCTTATAAAATGTGTTCTAAGACTAGAGTAAAATATCTCATTAACAAATAAAAAAAAATTAACAAATGAAAAAACCTTTCCTTCCCCACAATTACCTGCGCAATTGATCATAGATGGACTGCTGAAACTAACAATAACATAACGTTAGATTTTGACCTCACTCTGTCAAGGCCCGTTTTACAAGCTGTAAATTTGACCACAAAATACACAGGGAAAATTCTTTAATGGTGGCGATCAGTACATTTACATGTAAACATCACCTGCTGAGTCAAATAAATTTTGCAAGAAAAAAATATTGCTCAATAAACTAACAAACAAAGGTTTCAGCAGAGCTGAAATTTTGCATGCTTCGCAAAGATTGCAGCTTTTTTATAATAGGACTGTATTTCCAAGGTAATGGCTTAGTTTTGAAATAGATTACGGCAAGGCACCAAGGTATCACAGTATTTAAGGTTTTTACTGAAAGCCTTAGCGAGTACGGCAAAAAACTTCCTGTTTCCATGGGTATTTTTCACTAAAATGGTGATTTATGCTGTAGAAATGCACTTTCAATGAATAAGAAACCAAAATTCCAGCATCTATTTGAACAATGGGGTCAATACTTTTGCCATACTGGCTTGCGCAATTTTTTTACTTAGCGTCGTAAATTGAAGCAATTTTGGTGTACTTCTAAAAATCACGGTACTAAACACGTGTAAACAATACACGCTCGATCTTTTGGCGTGTACACATTTACTTCAATCCTTAAATGTTCACGGCTCTAAAAGTATGTCAGTACATGGTAGAGCTGTGACCGTTTAGCGTGTACATGCTACACGCTCGCAAATCTTGTAAACGTTTACTAAATACTTCATTGCGAGTAATCGTTTTTCATAGTCATGTCTTGCCGTTGAAAATCAATATGTTCATTCATGATTTAAATCACACACACATTCAGCTGACAAAATTCCAATCAATGACAAACTGTAAACTCGATTAGCATAATCCTTTTTAAATGATTTCGCTGAAATCTGATTAATCTAACTTGTAAAATGCACTGCGAATGTGCAGCAGTAAACAGTGAAACTAACAATAGGCCTAACGTTAGGCCATAATGGCATAAGGCTTTAAATCCCACTCAATCAAGGCCCGTTTTACAAGCTGTTAAATCGACCAAAAAAACACTTAAAAATTACTTGATCGTGACAATCAGTACATTAACATGCCGTAAATATTACCTGATGAGTCAACTAATTTTGGCAAGAAAGAAAATTTTTTGCATAATAAACAAACAGAAAAGGGTTTAAACAGAGCTGAAATTCTGCATGCGTCGCAAAGATGGCGGCCATTTTTTCGAGAGGACTAATATTTCAGAACTTCCTGGTGGTGGTGGCGTAATTTTGAAATGTTTTAAGGTGAGGTATATCATAGGCCTAGTATGCAAGATTTTCACAGAAGAACTTTGAAAGCTGTAGCGAATAGGACAAAAAAGTTACGCGATGTTTAGTTTAAATGACATTAAATGGAAGTTATCTGTTCTCTCTTAACTGAATTTTCATGCATATTTTCCATAAAAATGATGATTTGTACTGTAGAAGTAAATGTTTTACGATTTGGAAAGCAAAACTCAGCGTCTATTTGGGCAATGGAGTCAGTACTTTTGCTATACTGGTTGCGCAATTTTTTTTACTTCGCCTCGTAGTTTTGGAGCAATTTTGGTGTATTTCCGAAAATAACAGTAATAAACGCGTGTACACAATACAAGCTCGCTTTTTTTGGCGTGTACACGTTTACTAAAATCCCTAAACGTTCACAGCTCTAGTACATGTTCCACATAGAAAGCATTTTAGTACATACTACCTGGGAACAGTTTCCGTGGGCAGTTTCCTTGGGCTAAGCTTAATTGGGGATTTATTTACTAACGGAAAATATCTGTCAGGGGATATTAATGCTTGCAAAGCTTAAGAAGTGCTCCATATGTAGAATAAATAACTGAAAACAATGATATGCGTGCATGATAATTCTGAGAAATTAATGTGGGATGCAAGACCTCATTAAGATGAACTTTGTGTGTGACCCCAGTAAAAATTTTTTTACAAAATATAACTTTCCACCACGTGGTGTGGTCAGATTGACTGTGTCCCTCATATAATTTCCATAATTAGGCTGGAAGAGGTTAGAATTACCCTTTGACCCACACTTTATAATTGATACAAAACAGCTCATAACTTTTGTTAGAAGCATATTTTTATGTTCAAACATCGCCATAATTTTTTCTCCCTAATGCCTTTTAAAAGTTTTTTGTTGTTGAGAAAATATATTTTCCAGCACGTGGTGGGGTCAAACTGACCCCTCCCCCACCCCTCCACACTGTTTTTCAAAAACGTAAGAATTTGTGCTACATATTCATAATCTTCAAAATAATTTTTTATCTCTCACTCACATCCTTAATACTGTGTTTGCATGTGTTAACTATGCAACTATCATTAGTTCCGTTTCGTATTTACCCTGTATATTTGATACATGTTTTAGCCTTACTTTGGTTTAGAATTTCGACATGTGTGCAGCAGCCGTAGTACTATTATTTATTTCTAATATCTCTTACAGGTATATTATGACAAAAAAGGTGTATATTAAGTCCAATTTAAAGCAAGGAATTTGCTTTTTTATTGACGAAAATGTTGGAACAGTGAAATTTAATCCGGAACAATGTTTTTTAAGAAAGCACTGTTTTGTAAAAGAACTGCTTGGTCACATCACACGCACAATAAACATACTGCTTGCTAACCTACCTACCAGTCAGCGAATTTTATTGTTTTTTGTCGTGGCAGCGATTTTACTTCATATTTTCCTAATGTTTTATATGTTCAACGGGTATACGAAGAATAGCTTTTACGTGAACGCCATCTGATTGATCGTAATATGCAGACAAAATCTACATACCTGACATAAAGTGCTCACTGCAAATCCTATACCGAAGGTTAAAAGACATTGCGTCGTACAGCAGAAACCCACTTTAAATGTCGATCAGGATCGGATAGAAATCAAGAAAAGGTCATTTTACACCCCGGCTCACGTCTATTAGTGCAACCAATGGCACAGCAAGATTCTGGCATAATTATCTTACAAAAAGTATCTTCTATAACACCATGCAAGCATTCGTAAGTCTAAATAAGTGTACAGCAGACAATCGTTCTCACCCGACAAAATGGCGATGTAAACAAAGTCACGTGACCTCATGACGTCAGCAGAAACACTTCAATTGATGACTAACATAATATGTTTTACACATAATGGTGATTTGGAGGTGTGGTCAAGTTTGAAAAAATCCTCTTCCAGAGTCAGATGCTTTAGTTTAAAGGATTAATTCCGTGGTCAAGTAAGTTCATCAGATATGAAAAAGGACTTGAAGAGAAACAAAAGAGTGAAGAAACTACTTCAATATCTTACTCTGTTAAGTAGATATTCAAGTTTAAAGCTCTGTCTTATCTATGTAGAAATGACTGGTGTAGCAAGTCTACTATGGGGGTTGGTGCCTTGCTTGCCCCCTGTACAACCTTCCCAGAGCTTCCTTCGCTCCCCACAACTCAATTGCTGAGTTCTAGAAAAAATCTTCTGGATAAAATTATCTCCTTTTTTCATCATGCTTCCCTCTACAACCATATTTAATTCTCCTCTTCCACCCCCTTTCTACTTTTTTGTTGTTTCAACCATGCACCTCCTCTCTCGATCACAGCTTTCTGACCTTTTGTTCTCGAATTTCTCTCATTCTTCTCCTGTTTCCTACCTTTAGAATGATCTGACCTCTCAGGCACAATCTGACCTTCGCTGTCGTGGTGCCTTTAAGCCCTCATCAAACAAACATATTCTGAGCAATTGTTCAAAATGTGAAATTTTATTTAGCTTTTCTTCTATTTGAAATGTTCTTCCTCAAACTTTCTCCATGTGGTAAATTATACTTACCCTTTGCAAGATTGTTTGACTAGTTTCCTGACATATCCGATGGTTTTTAAGCCACAAAATCGCAGGACAAAGTATGATAGAATACAAAAGACTTTGAGGAACTGTGATTTCACAACTAACTGAATAAGATTTTTGAATGCTTTCTTCACCATTTTGTTTTTTTACAGTCCTCTTTCGTATACGATGAACTTGCTTGACCTTCAAGCTAATCCTTTAAAGTAGTATTCCAGTGGCTTGAAGTCAATAGAGCACTGCTCCCCGACAGTGCCACAAATTTACCTATTTTCTTGAATTTGTTTTATTGGAAAAGTGAGCAACATATCAAATTTTTAAACAGCTTTAATGGAAATATAGTCATACTTCACAAATTTTAAACCATTTTAGTTAATATTGATTCTTGAAAGAATAAAAATATGTTATGAAGCCCCCTCTCCCATCACCCCAAAGGTGCCTGTAAGGTGTCATTGGTTTGTATTAAAGAAGTGATCTCAGCATAAGGACAATAATTACAATTTAGTTTTAATTTTTTAATTGGTTGAAATTCAACCAATTGCTATACTCGCCTTCTTTGATCATATTCCACACATATTACTAGTAAATTAGCTCATGCGGTGCTGTGGCTCAGTGGATAAGTCAATCGCCTTTAGGGCGATTTGCTTTTGTGCCAAACATAACGAGTACGAATCTCGTCAAATCAATTGTTTTTTTCCTCCCTATGATTTGAATTTTTTTAATCTGACTAACGTTATGGTGTGCTTTTTACCAGTTTTCTGTTTAGATATCTATTAAACTACTGATGTATTAGTACCCTGTTCAAATCGGCCAACCGTGTCATGCTAGCACACATACACATGTTACCATTCATACACACAACGTATAACATACACTATTCTGAAGAATTGTTATACCTAGGCCCTAGTCTATTTATGATGACGTGAAAAAGTACTGCTGTACTTTCTGACGTAATTGCTTTTTGTTTTGAGCTGAGATCGCCTCTTTAAGCTAAGCCTCTTGTATTTCTAAGCCTCTTGTATTTCTAAGCCTCTTGTATTTCTAAGCCTCTTGTATTTCTAAGCCTCTTGTATTTCTAAGCCTCTTGTATTTCTAAGCCTCTTGTATTTCTAAGCCTTCTTTGAAAACAGTCTGATTGTTTTGAAACTTTTTGGATAGTACATTTTTCATAAATTTGTTTGATCTTTTAAGAAAAGACCATATGTATTTTGTCTTTATTGCAGTGGATTGTATCTGGGTCAGAGGATAACTTGGTGTACATATGGAATTTACAAACGAAAGAGATTGTACAAAAGCTAGCAGGACACTCAGGTAAATACAACCGTTTGACAGTTGTCACAAGTGGCTAAGTTGTCATCATAACATATGTTACATATCGTATTACACATATACAGGTTACTGTTTTGAAGTGACAAACTGGAAGTTTTTGAAAATGGCATTGTTTAATTATGAAGAAATGTGACAAATGCTGTATGCATGAGGACACTTTGCAATCAATGTATGTAGATTTTGAGATGTTGAAAGGTAGGTGGATATGTGGCAATTGTTGAAATTTAGCAAAATGTGTACCAAGAGCCAAATTATTCCAATTGTTGAAATTTAGCAAAATGTGTACCAAGAGCCAATTATTCATAATTGTTGAAATTAAGCAAAATGTGTACCAAGAGCCAAATTATTCACAATTGTTGAAATTAAGCGAAATGTGTACCAAGAGCCAAATTATTCACAATTGTTGAAATCAAGAGAAATGTGTACCAAGAGCCAAATTATTCACAATTGTTGAAATCAAGCGAAATGTGTACCAAGAGCCAAATTATTCACAATTGTTAAAATTAAGCGAAATGTGTACCAAGAGCCAAATTATTCACAGTTTTTGAATTTGGGCAAAGTGTGTACCAAGAGCCAAATTATTCTTAATTGTTAAAAATAAGCAAAATGTTTACCAAGATCCAAATTATTCACAATTGTTGAAATTAGGCAAAATGTGTACCAAGGGCCAAATCATTCACAATTTTTGACTTATCAATTTCATAATGTAACCTCGTGTCCATACCAAAATCACATAGGAGTGAATTTAGTATCATTTGAAAGTTCTCCTAAATATTGTTGCCTTTTGTATGGGCTTATATTGAAATTTTGCACGTAAATTCATGGTAAAAATGCAGAATAAAAAAAATTAAATCACCAAATTATTTCTTTCTTCCAAAAAAACTGAAATCCAAACAACTTTTGTTCATACCGGTCATATTTTTTATACTTTTGGGTAAAACGTGTAAAATGTTGTGACTTTTAGTACATCTTCTTCTTCTTTTCTTTCCAGATGTGGTCTTATGCTCCTCCTGTCATCCAACGGAGAATATAATAGCATCTGCAGCCCTGGAGAACGACAAAACAATTAAAATCTGGAGATCTGATTGCTAGGAACAAACTTTGAAAGGTGTTTGAGAGGAATTGCACCTTACTTTCCTATTGAGAAGAAGTGTTTTAAGTTATTAGGATCAATTGTGTATCAATTATGCTCCAGTGCTCAAAGAGGAAAGTAACAAGCCAGGGTAACCTACAGATAACACAAATATGAAGTTGTCTTATTGCTTCGGAGTGAATTATCCATCAAATTTTCAGACTTTAGTATCCCATCCTCTAAAGGTGGAATAAACTGTCGTGATCCTCTTCCCATCATGCATCAGACAAACATCTTCAGCTCTCAGGTTATGTGACTCATGGATTATGATGTAAATTTTGTTTAATACATCATGTCCCACAAAATGAAAAGGTCGAATGTCATCTTCAGGGTGGTTTCGATAGGACGAAATGACGAGATAATCAAAGTGATGGAGACTGGTTGCTTAGGAACAAGCTGAAAGGAGTATTTGATAGAAATTTTACTTCTAAATTTTTTGAAGTCATTACAATCAGTGCTGCATCAAATTTTCACCAGAACTGAAGAAGTAAAGTTATTGGCCATAGTTACTAACAGCTAGTATAAGAGCAAATGTTTCATATTGGAATGTTCGTTACATTTCCAGAGTATTCATTTATTTTACGACATCCCATGTTACAATGGGTGATGTAGTCATGGATGTCTAGAGAGAGGTCTAGAGCATTGGTACAGCTAGGGGGTATCAACGACAAACTAATAAAAGAACACATTTAGTTGGTAGCACAGAAATGGCATCAATTCCGACTGATTGAAAGCTTTATATGTCAAAGTCATTTTTTCTTGGACACGTGCAGGCTTAACCAGCCTGTTAGATTGGAGGAGGGAGTTGCTGAACAAAACAAATTGTGACTGGCTGAAACAAATTTGCTCATAATTACGTCAACTTAGCATTCTTTAAACTCTTCGAAATCTGCATTATACTGAAGAGTAAAATAAAAGGTTATTGCCTAAAAATCAAGACAAAATAATTGGACCTTTTAGCAAAATTGTTGGATCTGTTCACACAAATTTTGGACATTTTAGCAAAATGCATTGACTTTTTAACCTTCTGTGAAGCCATGGGAGGGAGGGGAGGTCAAACAAACCAGAGGGCTTTCAGGGCCCTAATAAAACATGTCACAGTGTTATTTCTTGTGGGCCGCAAAAAAATCTAGATTTTGCTTAGGGCCCATGTAATATACGTTT
Source organism: Chiridota heheva (assembly GCA_020152595.1). Taxonomy (NCBI): domain Eukaryota; kingdom Metazoa; phylum Echinodermata; class Holothuroidea; order Apodida; family Chiridotidae; genus Chiridota; species Chiridota heheva. The sequence goes on along the minus strand of JAIGNY010002451.1, from coordinate 409,386 downwards.
GTTTTGTTGTTGGTGTGGAGAGGGGACTTGCAGAAACAAAGCATTACTAAGCATTTTAGAGCTATTAGACCACTTTCCCTGTGAATACCTGTCAGTTGTCGTCCTAGATGTGTTGTAAAGGTGTCACAGTACTTAGCGGAAGGAAAAAAAAATGGTAGGACAATCATTTACAAGCATTCATTATATTTGCATGGAATTTTCTGACCATGTCTTTAATGTATCTTTTATTTAGTCTTTTTTGCTAAGAGTATGATAGTTCATCTAACAAAGGATAGAGTGAAAATTCGTGATTTTGGATGACTCCATTGTGTAATAATATTAATGGATGCTTATATCAAGACGTGAAAGTGTTTTTAAGTTCTGCTGCATTTTCAAGAGTAGTTTCTAAACTTATTAGGGCTTTCTTGATGAATGCTGCAATGATTTAGATATATGTATGATTAGGCGACAAGACACTGCTTCTTCCTTTTCATCAAATTAATGGTTGGGGTGACCAAAACTCCCTTTTGAAGGGTGAAAATGTTATTTCAGATGTTACGCAATCCCCTCTTGGCTGCATACTCACATCTGCATGCTATTGTGTAATGTTAAAGGATTAGTTCAGTGCTCAAGCATGTTTATCTTATATGAAAGAGGATTTCAAAAAAAAAAAAATGGTGAAGAAAGCATTCAAAAATCTTATTGTTTAGGAATATTTACGTTTAAAGTGTGGTATCATTTGTGTAGAAATGACTGAAATCAGACTAGTTGTGATGTCATAGCCTCAGATTCCTCAAAAGTCTTTGTGTATTCTATCATATTTTGTCCTGCCATTTTGTGGCTTAAAAACCATGGGGAAAGGTCAGAAAAGTAGTAAAACTTAATCTAGGAAGGGTTTTTATAATATACCACCTGAAGAAAGTTTGAGGAAAAATAATTTGAATAGTGAAAAAAATTAAATAAAATTTCTTTAAAATACATAAAGACTTTAAAGAATCCGAAGCTGTGACATCACAACTTGTCTAATTTCAGTCGTTTCTACAGAAATGATGCCAAACTTTAAACTTGAATATCTCCTTAATGGAATAAGATTTTGCAATGCTTGCTTCACTATTTTGTTTCTTTTAAAGTCCTCTTTCATATGAGATGGACTTGCTTGACCACTGAACTAATCTTTTAAACAAGTCCAATCAATTTCATTAATTTGAGCTAATGTACACCTTAAATGCAGAGAATTATGATCAGTCATATTCTCAATTGAACGAATATCATCCTAGTTAGGTTTGTTTTAGCTCTCTGGCTCGTGACTCGTTTCAGGGGAAACTGTCTTCTCTTATTTCAGGACCAGTATCATACTTTAGTGGAGTCAATAAGTGTCATAATTTTTCACAAGGTACAAAGTGATAGTCATCGTAGGCAAACATAATTGTAAACAGCTTCGATTTTTTAGATTTTAATGTAAAAATGGACTGGAATAAAGCCTTCACATTGTCATTATACTCCTTTTTTGGTAGTTAAAAAAACTCTGTACCAGAATAGCTAGCAAAATTTGTTTGCTTTCCTGGTACAGAGTGTATTAGGTACAAAAAAGGAGTATAATAGTAATGTGAAAGCTTTATTCCAGTCCATTTTGACAATAGAAATCTATTTTGAAAATAGAAGCTGTTTTTAACAATTTAAGGGGGAATGCAGGGGGAAGCAACCCCAACTTATGTTGCTATTATTTGGACAGGTTTTGAAAATAAATGTCTGCCATCGTTCTGTACAAGGGTGGCAAAACTAAATAAATGTATGCCATCGTTCTGTACAAGGTTGGCAAAACTAAATAAATGTTTGCCATCGTTCTGTACAAGGTTGGCAAAACTAAATAAATGTATGCCATCGTTCTGTACAAGGTTGGCAAAACTAAATAAATGTTTGCCATCGTTCTGTACAAGGTTGGCAAAACTAAATGAATGTTTGCCATTGTTCTGTACAAGGTTGGCAAAACTAAAATAATGTATGCCATTGTTCTGTACAAGGGTGGCAAAGCTAAATAAATGTTTGCCATCGTTCTGTACAAGAGTGGCAAAACTAAATAATGTATGTCATTGTTCTTTACAAGGGTGGCAAACTAAATAAATGTATGTCATCGTTCTGTACAAGGGTGGCAAAACTAAGTTAATGTATGCCATTGTTCTGTACAAAGGTGGCAAAGCTAAATAAATGTATGCCATCGTTTTGTACAAGGGTGGCAAAACTAAATAAATGTATGCCATTGTCTGTACAAGGGTGGCAAAACTAAATAATGTATGCCATCGTTCCGTACAAGGGTGGCATCTTACCATGACTAAACTATTGTTGATGTATCTTATTGAAATTTGTTACTAAATGAATTTTGTTTTTCTAGGTGGCTCATTTGACTCTATGTCTGTCGTGGTGCCGTTAAACCTTAACAAACCAAGCCATCTAGAATAGTAAATCACAGTCATTTCATTGACTGTTTTAGAACTCCTGTGACTATTCCTATGGTTGTAAGCAGAGAATTGGCAACTTCTTGTTGCTATTCACAAAATCTCAGAAAAGTACTTCTATAATGTGAGGCTTAGATGCCATATCGAATTTGATTTTAAAAATCTAAAAGTTGAAATTTGTAACTTGGAATACTTCCAAAAGGAGACCATAAAAGTCTGATAGAATCTTTTGTTTCATATTATAGAGGACGAACTCTTCCAAAAAAAAACCTGGATAAAATTATCTCCTTCCTTGATCATACTTCCCTCTACAACCACATTTAGTCCTCCTTCCCCACCCCCTCTCTCTCTACCTCATTTTTTCACCCATACACCTCTCTCTATCCCAGCTTTCTGGCTTTTAGTTCTTGTGTTTCTCTCAATCTCCCCCTGTTTACTTTCTTCCTACCTCTGAATGATCTAATCTTTCAGGCACAATTTGACCCTTGCTATTGTGGTTTCAAACAAACAAAAGCAACCCCAAAACCAGCAAGTCAATGTTATTCCTATCTCAAGTTATTCATGTTTAAATTTAACACATGGAGACTGCCATTTTGTTCAATTCTGTATTGAAACCTTGCGCATAATGAAACTAGTTCCCCAACAGGGTCAAGAATTATAATGTATTTCTTTAAAATTGTCTGAATGTTTTTATTCCCAGATGATGTCACACAAACTTTAAACAGCAAGGTTTGGTAATTACATGTATACACAAAATGTCCTTCATCTTTACGAAAGAAGAACAATTTTTCATAAGCTAGAAAACTTGAGATAGATTATAAAGCATTCCAACTTCTTGCTGGGCTGATGACATCATTTTCTGGATGTTCTAAAATCAAAATGGCTGCTCCCATATATGTAGCCTTAAAGTTTGTATTAATTACAAAAAGTGTGTTAGATTGCTTTAGGAAGTATGGAACTTGGTCAGAAGGCTTTTTTTTTTAATTCTTTCTTATTATGAAGTAAAGATTTTGTCAGACTTTATGTCATCTTGAACAGAAAAAGGGTTTTTGTATATTTTCTTTCACCACTTGTCAATTGCCAGCTGTCATGTATAAATAATGAACATACTCGACTATTGAATTAGTTTTCTTAATTTGAAGTAAATATTATTTTCAGTACCTTCCTAATGGTACAACAGTAATTGTTTTTAGTTCTTATGATATTTTCATTTATGTATGTTTAACAAACAAACTCATTTGATTTTGAAGACCATGGTCCATAGCGTATTCAACATTGAATTAAGTAAATAATTACTGTTTTAAGTATTGCTGCGAGGGTGATTGTATAAAGCTTGTACAGGTTTCTTTTGTTACACTTTGTTTTGAATCAAATCAAAAGTGCACAAAAATGTCTTTTGTTTTATTTGAGTTAATACAGATTGTATCACACCTCTGAGGGTAGCTCATGTGTTTAGGACACAACAATTGCCAAAAGGAATATTCCAATGGGTTTTTGTAAAATTGTATTTGAACGAGCATACCTTTAGAGCCAATTTGGTACCAAAATCAGGTTAATATCATATTCTGTTCAGGAGATATGGATTTTTTTAAAGATTTCACAATTGCATTTTTAAGTTTTTGTACAGTATGATGAATTTGTGTTTGATGATGTCATAGAGGCGTTTCCATTGCAAATGTTTATGCATTTCTTTGAACGTTAATTGGTTGTTTGTGTATGATTCAAACCAATTTTCCAAAAGTAATCGAAGTAGGGTATAATTGGCAATGTATACAAATAACAAACTTTCATCAATTTATTTTTCTAGCAGGTTTACTCATAAAAATGGATGTTAGATTTTAATGAAATACATCAACTTTGTGGGAGAATGTTGCTGTGATGTCATACTGAGACTTTTCTTATTCGTTAATTGGCTTTTTTGTGAATCGTTAAAATTTGAATATCTCCTGGTAGGAATAACATATCAACATGATTTTTGTTCTAAATTGTTTGTAAAAAATTTCTCTTTCTTAAAAAAAGGTTACGAAAAAACATGGGAATATTCCTTTAAAGGTCTGTGAACAATTGTGAGAGGTTTTGTTTAAGTGTTAAAAAAATTAATAGTAAACCTTTTTAAATTATGAAAATAGCATATTCAATTTTCAAGTTATGGCTGATCAAAATGTGAGAAATTGATGGAGAGACGGTTCAAAATTCTTGAAATTGCTTTCTTGAGTTTCAAATATTGAAAGTAATGCTTTTTACAGTTCGATGTATATTTGGAATTGGTATAGATCCAAAACTGACTACCCATTCATGCAGACAGTTCGGGAGCAAGCCGAAAAACTGGGTACTTTGAAATACCAAAAAAAAAAAAATGGGCACTTTTATATAAGCCTACACATTTGACTAGCCCACACTAAACGTATGGAGTTTTTCATTTTCCCCTCCGGATTGTCCAAAATTTCACTTCTGAAATTTTGGAGACGGATATGTAAATAGATATTCAAAACTTTTTGCTGCTGCTTTTTGAAATTCAGTCTCCTATTTGAGAAAATCAGTAAAACATTATATGGGCAGTCTGTTTTGTTCATTTTCTTAAAAAGGCGACGATGAATTAAAAAAAAACGGAAAAAAAGTTTTAAATATCTATTTTCTATCAGTCTCCAAAATTTCGGGATATTCAGCTGTTCAGTGAAATTTTGGACAATCCGGAGCAGAAAATGAAAAACTCCATATGTTTTGTATGGGCTTGTCAAATGTGTAGGCTCGTGTGATAACGTAATACATAAAAGTACCCAATTTTTGGGGTATTTCAAAGTACCCAGTTTTTTGGCTTGCTCCCGGACTGGCAGAGGCGTAGGAACGGTCCACTCTTAGGGCAGGCAAGACCCCAAAAAGTTTCTGGTTACAAGCAGAAAAATTGCACTGGTATTGCAAGTTTCTATTAATGTTCAAGTTGCTGCTAAATGGATATCTCGAATTATCGGGAAATGTTCTTTAATTTTTGCTCATTTTCTGGAATTTTTCTTCATTTTTGGACAATTTTTAAAAGATTTTCGGGAAATTTCCTTTAAATATCGGGAAATTTTAGGTAAGTTTTGTTGCTTTTCCGGAATATGAAATCTTCGTGAAAGTGGAAAGGAAGGGAAGGGAGGGGGATTTCCCCACTTCATACACCTCTTATTCACGTGTCACATGTTAAGGCTAGAAAATTAACAATTGATTTTGCTGGGAATTTGGATTACGATTACATGGTTCATTTCTAATATAGTTTCTTCCCGTCCGCAGGCCCTACAGTTTGAAGTCAATGTTAGTTGAGCTTCTGGGCCTCAAGGAAAGGCTCAGACCCCATTTTAATTCCCAATATTTCAATCACACAGAAGCCACTCCAATAAAGATAATGGGAAAGTCATTTTGTAATTCTGCTGGTTACGTCAAATATAGCTTTGACTGGAATCTTGCCCTTCACGTATATTGATTTTTTTAATTATTTCATACCCCTCGAATGTAAACATTTGCAGGGCTTCCAGGCATGCCAGGGGCATTTCTCTTATAGCACCACCAGAGGCACTTAAGTGGGTGGTGCACGTCCCACACTAACAGTACTTTTGACATCTCTCCTGTTCAAGGTATATGGGCATGTATATAAGGAACATTGGTTAAATTGATTTTAAGTCCACTAAAAAAACATTTGAAAAGTTTTGTGCAAATTTTTGTTTTGCTCTTGTGATGTATGAATGGGACATAGTCTCTATTTTTTTAACCCTCTGCCATTTCTCTTTGAAAAAAGCGAAGATGATTCTGATAAAGAATATTTGATCTTTACCATACCCCAATCAATCTCATGCTGGAGAAGGCACTTTCAAGGTCTGAAAGGGGGAAATATATAAGGAAAAACAAAAGCATTGTCAGGTATTTTCCTGTACATACATCACCTTTAACACAAAAAAAAAAAAAAAATCAAACTTTGACTACTCATAACTTGCTATACATGATACTTTCAAAATTCAAAGTACGAAAAATAAGAATTTGATGTTCTTTTCAATCAGTGATTGAACAGAAACCTATTGTGCCTGTCCATAGACCTTTAAGAATAGTAGAAAACAACAAGAGCACATTATATATTACCAGAATCCATTTCACTAAGCTTCGGAGCAAAGAGCTGTGTAGAAGCTCTTTGTTCGGAGTAACGGGAAGTGTAAAACCAAATATTTCTATCTTTGAACGCAAAACGTTAAGCATGCATATCAAGGTTGTGTTTGTACATCCTTGAGCATATGAATGGAAATGTCATACCCAAATAGGTTTACATTCTTGAACAGTTGATTAGTTTCTTTTTTATTATAGGTTTCACCCACAAGTAGCGACGGGGTTGGGGCGGGAGAGGGGGGGGGGGGGTGTCACACACAATCCAAATTTTTGTCATGAAATTATGGGGATCCCGATCTTCCATATACAGGGATAATTTCCTT
>JAIGNY010002451.1:377500-397500 GCA_020152595.1 Chiridota heheva | reverse complement strand
AGATCGAGAAAAAGTGCCCCAAAATGAAAGAAATTCTCCGAAATTGCACGAGAGAATGAATGAAATTACAAAGATTGAAAGAGATTTCCCCAAAATTTAATTGAATTTCCTAAAAATTGAAGAAAATTTGCATCAACCGTGACTAAGAATTATCTCATGGTAAAAAATACCATCGGAAAAATTATCAGGAGGGGGAAGGGCATGACCCTTTCTGGATCCGTCCCTAATGTAATATAGCGTCTTTAAACTGAGTAGAAAAAAACCCGCCTCCTCTTTTTTTTCTTCCACCTCAGTGCTCATATCGATCTGATTTCGCAAGCTCCCTATACCTGACGTCATTTACTTAAGCCATTGCCAATAAGACTTCTCAACTTAAGTGTTTGTCCAGTGACGTCTTAATCCTCTGTCTTTTTGTGTATTAACTGACGCGTATCCACGGAAATCCCCACAGCGATCTAGTACAAACAATAGCGCATTTACAATCTTTTCTTTTATCAGCTTGATCGAAAACGTCACCAAAGGTTCATGGGTTCAAAGGCTCTTTTGTTCAAAATCAAAACGCTTTCAAGGAAATTTAGGTTGAAGGAATAGAAGTCGAGATTTCTAAACCAAAAATTGAAAGACAGCAAGCAGGAGTTATGTTTGTTGGGATTCAAAATTCATAACTGTTAACTTGGAGTATTATTTTAAAAGAGTATTTGCTACTTAGGAGTCTAAATTTGGATTAATACTTTCTCGTTTAAACGGTGCAAATCCACACGGTGCCTAGAAATGTACCATGGGTTGTGTCAGTTCAGTTCATAAACATATCTATGGAACAGGTTCATCAACCTCGCTGAGAAACAGAGCAAAAGGTAACGTCTGTATTTCTGTGTGAAATTCGTCTGTATTTCTGTATGAAATTTATTGCTGTTGTCAAGTATCTACCATTTTGTATTCAAGAGTATGGAGGACGTGGTATGCGTTTTGCAATAAAAGTTTTGGGTAATATATCTGCACGATTGAAGAGGGGTATGGGAAGAAAAAAAAGTGCCAAGTATTTTAGTCGGGGATTGTCTTAGGTTTCAAAATGTATGGGTTGAGCGATTTTTTGCTTATAATTTTGGGAAGGCAAAGAGCATAGTAAAGGTTATGCTTTAGCAAGGGATAGGCCTAATTTGTGTAATATTGTTGTTATAATATCAAAATTAATTTACGGCAAAAGGAAGATAGAATTGCTATATGATTAAATTTGAAATATTGAAGAAATATGTGACTCCTGGTAAATGTCGGATGAAAGTCACGGTGAAGGTGAAAAACGAGGGAACATTATTAGTTAGACGTTCAATGAAAAATATTTTTATTTATAACAGAGCATAATATTTTCGAGAAAAAGAAGCAGGAGAACGGACAATTTCGAATCTATGAATGGACTATTTTTAGATTACAGATTAAATCCAAAAATGCACAATATCAACCACAATACAAACAGCTAATTACCTTTTTGGTTCACGATATCCTGCCAATTTCACCCCCTCCCTCCACCCAGTTTCGTTTAATCTCATTTCAGTAAATAACATTTTCCTGCAAATTACTTTAATATTCAACCCCCTCCCCACCCCCACCCCTTCCTTACACGGACACACATACACACAACCCTCGTTCATTATTGTAAATTAAATTTTAAATAAGCTTCATACATATTCAAATTACAAACAATTAAAGTAAGTTTCGTTTCATTTCAGGAAATAACAGTTTCCTGCAAATTACATTAATATTCACCCCCTTTCCCCTTTCCTTACACGGACATACACACACACACAACCCCATTCATTATTGTAAATTAAATTTTAAATGAACTTCGTACATATTCAATTTACAAACAAATCAAGCGACTTCCTTCCATTACTACTTTTCATTAACTTGTATTTTCATTTATGGGCCATGATTGTAGACAAAGTTTTAAGGACACGTAATTCTATATTTCAGGTTAAATATAAGCCATTTCTGCAGTTTATAAATAACATTAACTTTCATTACTTTCTTAAGTTATACTACGAAAATTTCTTCTGCGAAAAATTCTTCCTTATAACTTTATTTCCAATCCCGGACAAAAATCGTGGCACTTTTTGCCATTCCACCCAGATTCAATGTTGGTATGCGTTTTGCAATAAAAGTTTTTCATAATAAATCTGCAACATTGAAGAGGGGTATAGGGGGTAAGAAACTAGAACATCAATGATGTAGTATAGTAGCTCAACATATTTTCGGAGGTGGTTACACAGTTGCAAACCTGTTTTTTGGTGGTGGGTTGTAAATTCGGGTAGGCTGGGGTTGTTAGAAAAGAAATACATGTTTGTATTTATTTTCAGGGGAAATGCAAGAGGGAGCTCCAATATCGTTGTGATGCTAGAACATAAATGATGTAGTAGCTCAATATATGTTTGGTGGTGGGTATAATACTCTTTTTGTTGGAGGGGAGTTACATTGGGCAGGCTTAGGTTATTAGAAAGGAATACAAGTTTGATTAGCAGAGGCGCAACACCGGAAGGGTGGGTAAACCTTACAGGTCCTGGGTAAAATCGATTTGGGTCTAACGGTGGCACTGCAATATCTTTGTTATGGGACCCAAAGCGCCAGAGGTGTCTGGAGGATATCGGGGAAGCAGAGAGAGCAGAAAATCAAGTTCACGTGCGTATTTTGACAGTAATTGCGGGCACTTTTCATTTTAAAAAGGGACGCTCTTGTTAGTTGACAGTTTTTGCTTGTCACTTTGGACGTTCCCACACTTTTGGTAGACAAATTCCACCTATGGGTTCAAAGATTGGGGAGCAAAAACCAATGTTGACAATTACCCATCGGGCGAACAAGTAAAAGGCTTCTTTTGAAAATTGCTGCTTAGAAAATTATAAGGCAGTTAGGGGCATACCTCCTCCCACCACGGCCCTCGGTGTCGGTGCCCCTGCTAAAATGATATGCTTTAATTATGTTAAATGAATACTAAATGTATGTGACAACCTGTATGTATTATAGTATTTGTGAGTGATTGGATATATATTTGTTTCCAACCTTCAAGAGTGACCTAGAATAACTTCAGATAAGTTTCAAAATGGCGCCTCAAGATTCCTGACCAGTCCACCCACAACTTTCAAAAAGCTATCAATACCATATGGTTTTTTAAATCATAATTTTAAAGAAATTATAGAAGTTATTTTACCTTTTAATGTTTTATTGGTGTAGATTGTTTTTAAATCCTTTGAGTTTTTCTCAATTTTTACTTATATTAAATCTTGTTACTTTATATAAAAAAATTTTTTGCTACATGTTTTAATTGCATTCAGTATTTTGGGGGTTAGTTTTCTTAACTTTTATTTTTCTTATATATTCATGTAGTATTTTATTTGCACAGCGCCAATGATTATTTGATAGATTTTGGCGCTATATAAATCTTAGTAACAATAATGCTAATTTCCTTTGGATTGCACCGAAAGAAATGCGAATATTTGAAACATTTTGGTGAATTTTGGAATGCAGAATTCGTTAAGACTACGCAACAATATGAACTGTTATTGCATTAACATATCGATCTATTTGAGGCAAACATAGCAAAAGCATATGCTCAAATCCCTTAACTGCTTAAAGGGATGTTGAGCTAAAAAAGTGCCAAGTACTTTTGTCCGCGATTGTAGTCAGTTGGTCATGTATAAAAGTTTAGGAAGACGAAGCTCACATAACTATTGGGCAATTATTTCAGTAATTTCCATCCGAAATGAACTATTTTGGGAACAGGATTGACACCATCCCCAATCCTACCATCTGGAAGTTGTGAGCAATGATCGGTTGTTCTCCTTACATTTTCTTGGGCATGTTTTTTTGTTTGGTCTATTTCAAATTGTACCAGTTTCTTATAGTCATTTTATTTGTGGATAATTCAAGTATTTTTGCTTGCCTTTTTTTTTTATGAACAGATTTAATTTAAATATAACTTGATGAATATGTTCACAATTTTGTTCACATAGCTTCTCACATAGAATAAACTATTTGAAAATAAGATTTCAACGCTGGTGCAGTTCAAGAGATTTGTTTAATTTGTTTAGCCAAAACATTTTTGCCATTATGAAAACCATCCATGGCCCTGGAAATTTTAATTGGCATTGAATGCACAAAGGGTTAAATAGGCGACAACGAAAGAAGCTTAGCCATAGAATCAAGATGATTTTAAATGCTTTAAGAGGATTTGCAATTAACGTCTCTGAGTTACGAAATAAGCCACGCCCACCATAGATCCGCGATAACTAGGTGGGGTCAAACAAACCTCACATCCGCAATCGTGCATTACTAATGCATTGACATTTAGATATTTGCGAGGCCTTCCGCCAGCTTTGATCCATTTTATGACACTTCTCCGGATCTTTAGAGTTTTTAGCAAAAGGGATAAACAATATTCAGTTTGCGAAGTGTTGTGGGTAACAGCAATCAGATTAACAAAGCCCGCAACGGGCCCGTAAGCGCAATTTTTGTTCAACATTTTGCCGTCACTCAGTCTGTGTGCAGAAATTTGTTTTTGTACAGTAAATTGCATGACTACAAGAGCGCGCGTCGCTAGCTAGTTGTACTGTACCAACACCGCGTAGGATGTTTGCCCCACTTGACTAAGCAAATTTTGTTGCTAGGCAAATTCATGCGGTGATTGATTGAAAAAGCTGTCAATCATCTAACTCAGACAGCTTACTTGATTTATGATATCCAACAAAGTAAAGTATTTGTGCAATCTTCTTCAATTGTCGTCAATCAATCTTCAATTGTCGTCAATCAGCTTTTAGTCAGTTAGTTAAGGCTGTGAGATTCTTTACTTATTTCAATTCCCGGCTGTTTGTCCTGGTTCAGTTGTTTGGAAATAGTGTCAATCCTTGCATTTACTGAGGATAAACATGTCACTTAAACTTTTCAGAAACTTGCGAGTATGGTTGAGGTATTTGAAAGATGCCACAAGTTTGGTTGAACTATAACTGGTGTAGAACTAAGTATATTGCAGTAGATATATGACAACTTCGCTTTCTTACAGTTTGGTATATGCTTGTACCTGACATATGCAAAGCAAGTTCATATGAATTTGCGTACCAAAAGTGTGTGTGTGTATGATGGTGGGGAGGAGGGGGGGCGCATAATTATGTTCAGATCAAATCACCATACGAAAGATGTAAAAGTGAAGGGGCCAGACCCTTAGCTTGATTTAAAAAGGGACTGGGTGCTAGACTTGTTGCGGTGCACATTAATGCGCGCCAAAGTGCTGCGTCTTTTCAGCGTGGGGTACAGGGACCCTATAAGGATAAACTATTCTGATTGATAAAGCCCATTAGCCAAACAGGACAATTGCTTAATGATTACTATGCTATCATTCTGTACCCATGTAAGGTATTTCATTTATGAGGTTAATATAAATTTTCATTTTGTTTTACCACCAAAATATCCTTTTACCAGTCTCTTCTTGTTAAATTTCTCAAGTAGGAACTTCTAGGAAGCATAGCTGAAGGAAGTAAAGATTATTTTACGTGGAATTGTATTTAAATCTTACACTGTCAAACTCTCCCTTGTTTAGTTTTATTCGATAAATGCATTCATATGAATCGATTCATATATCTTCCTTTCTGCAGTTCAACCAACTCCAGTTATCATCAAGGCTGATAAATTCCTGAGCAGAGAAGAGGCCAGGGAAAAGAGAATGCATACACTTATGGATCATCAAGCTAAAGTCAGGGACCGAGCAGAGGTAAAACAAAAATCAGAAGTGGTATTTCCAAAAGTGTCCCCCTCAAAAAAATGAATTTCCCCCTAAAAGGACTGTATATGAAGTATTTGACTAAAAACATTATCCACGAGTTCCCCTTTCTGAAAAAGTACAGGTTTTTATCGGTACACCAGCTCTATATTTTCGCACCTCTTGTAGTTGTCTTCTCTGACCAACAAATCCTCCAAGATGATTTAAATAAACTTGAACAATGGCAAAATAAATGGCATATGAATTTCAACCCCTCTAAATGCTACATCCTTTCAATATCTCCTAAAAAGTGCTATATATCACCAGTTTTTACCTTGTGCAACCAGCCGCTAAAACATGTCAACCTAGTTGTAAAATTTGATAATAAACTCAGATGGGATAAACATATACACAACATCACCGACAAAGTTATTTCTGTACTTGGCCTATTAAGACGTAACCTCTCAAACTGTCCCACTGACGACGACGACGACGAGTGAACACACACTTACAATGACAGGGTCGTCGCCTTCGTATCGGTTATGATAGTAACAATGCTATCACGAAACGCTTAATACGACTCGGACGAGAACACAGGTACGACGTACAGACAGACATAACATCGACAACCAAGTCAATGTCCACGGCCTTTGATAACCAGTTGTGGTGCACTGGCGTGTATACCCAACCCAGGCTTGAACCAGGGCCTCGTGGACTGTAGACATGTATGATAACCGCTATACCACAGTTGGTAGACAAAAAAACCTGTTAAAACCACTGTATATAAAGCTTAGGCCAGTACTTGAGTATGCATCAGCAGTCTGGGACCCCCATCACCAGTGCAATGTAGATCAACTTGAATCAATTCAAAGGAGAGCAGCCAGGTTCTGTATGGCAGACTACTCTTATAAATCTAGTGTCACTAACATGCACCAGGGAGTTGGATTCCAACTCCCTGCATGCACTAAGTCTAAACTGTTCCAAAGCTAAACTTACTAAACTTGTTAAATTATTATTTTTTCTCTCAAACTTTTGTTACGCACGGTTGGCGTTCATGTCCTCTAGCAGGATTTTTGCCGACTTTACCTATTCAGATTCTATACACACAGATTGTAAAAACTGTTGAATGTCCACATTTTTGGCAACACACTTTAAAAGTTCTACAGACAGTACAAATAGTATTCTACCATGTCTCCCTAAATTATGAGTAAAGCAGTCTCTAATTTGAGTATTTTTTTTCATGTGTGTGCATAATTTGTGAAACATGAATTGTTAATTTATTTCCTTAAGTAATTTGAGGAAGCCCCTAAATGAGAACATCGTCTACTTTTTTTGGATGTTCTTGATCTGTTAGTAAATATCTGAAAACTCTTTAAAGAAGTGGCTGCTCTTTTTAAAAGTCTCTTTGCTTTGAGAGTGTTGGAAACTTGAGGATTTGCGAAGATCAAAAGAGAAATTGAAAAAATTGAGCAAACTCGAGAGAAATCATTATTTCGCATCTTAACCGCAAATTGAATTATTTGGACATCACTTGACAGTCAAATACTACACCATGCATTCACCGAGAGAGAGAGAGAGAGAGTTGAACACACAATTACAATGACGGGTCGTCGCCTGCGTATTCGGTTATGATAGTAACAATGCTATCACGAAACGCTTAATACGACCTGGACGAGAACACAGGTACGACGTACGGACAGACATAACATCGACAACCAAGTCAATGTCCACGGCCTTTGATAACCAGTTGTGGTGCACTGGCGTGTCTACCCAACCCAGGCTTGAACCCAGGGCCTCGTGGTCTGTAGACATGTTTGATAACCGCTACACCACAGTAGGTAGACATCCCAGTCCCGCTCCAGATTTTACTTTTACATTGTCTTTTGAAATACTTTAGCAGGTGTAATACATCTTACGTAGCTGATGAACTTGGCATTCACCTGAAAAGTGTAAATCTTTTATAATAAATTTGGAATGCTTTACACCCATCGATAGGTTTTCTTAGAGGTGTTAAAATTCACATAGAAAGAAATCTTCCCATTTCAGGTTCAGAAAGTAAGCAATATTTTTCTCTTTTTTTTTTTTGCTGCAGGTAATATCAATTCAAGCTTTGTCAGACAAAGAAAGGTTATCAACCAGCACAAGGTATTCCAGCCGGTCATTTACCAACAGTGCCACAGGATGTATCATGTCCACAGTAGTTATGAGTGTCTCCACTTCTGAGGGTAAGGATATTATTATTATTATTATTATTATTATTATTATTATTATTATTATTGTTATTATTATATTATTATTATTATTATTATTATTATCATTATTATTATTATTATTATTATTATTATTATTATTATTATTATTATTATTATTATTATTATTATTATTATTATTATTATTATTATTATTATTATTATTATTATTATTATTATTATTATTATTATTATTATTATTATTATTATTATTATTATTATTATTATTATTATTAGTATTATTATTATCATTATTATTGTTATTGTTATTATTATTATTATTATTATTATTATTATTATTATTATTATTATTATTATTATTATTATCATTATTATTATTATTATTGTTATTATTATTATTATTATTATTATTATTATCATTATTATTATTATTATTATTATTATTATTATTATTATTATTATTATTATTATTATTATTATTATTATTAATGACCAAAAGCACCTTTTTGCACCTAATAAGAACTTTATTGACCCCCAAAAGTCAGTGTTGCCACCCTCAGTAGTGATACCATACTTGATTCCATTTCTGCAATCATGGGGTCAACAGGGTTGTACAACCCCCCTTCCCCACCCCACCCCTCCCCTCCCTAAAATAAGATTAAAAGGTCAGAAAACACGCTGAACGGTCTCAATTTTAAGGTGATGACCTGTTTGTTGATGCTATTCATCTAAAATAAGCCTCCGAGTAGTGTAATAGACAGCTGGTTTGACATCAAATATTTGAGGTCATTACCAACCGTACAGATGTTCTCTATCACACGTTTTAGTTCCAATACCTTGATAATAACCTTGCAAACGTTCATCTGCAGAAGTAATATTGTCTACGTGCAAAGTGCTAAGAACCGTTAGAAGTTGTTATTCAACACCTGAAGTGTGTTGATCATGTCAGATTCACAAGTACGATGACATAGTCACTGCCGGACTTCACGATGTTCAAATGGTAGAAATGTCAAACAGAAGAAAGAAAAGCAAACAAGACTAAGAGCAGATCTTTACAGTTGAGCTCTAGGTTGCTGAGAAACGGGTGTCAACTTTTCTCTTTTTATTTGCTTGGCAAATTCTTCAACACAAGACATGAAATACCGTCCAAAGAATAAAAGAAGAAAAAAAAGAATTGATTTTTTATCTGTGTTTTTAATTTTGTGTGACACTGTTAACCCAATGCAGTTGTTGAACTTAAAGGAGAGTTGGAAGGATTTAAAATTTGTAGAAATTGCCTCTACATGAGCCGAATAGACTGTGGTGTTGCAAATGGGGCAGTTGGAGGTATGTCTCCAAACCCAACGTGTTTCAGGCATTTATAAAAAAAATGGACGCCATTACTACATTGTCTTAGCTCCTGCGTGTTTGTCTACCCTTTATCATGAACATTCTTTTCTAATAATTCTTTAAACTCTGGTGACCCGGACGACCTGGCGTCGCTGGCGATGTAATCTTATTAGCTGTGTCTGTCTTATTTTGTAATCAGGGATACATACCCTCAACGTTTCTTTTATAGAGTTGAACACACAATTACAATTACGGGGTCGTCGCCTGCGTATTCGCTTATGATAGTACAAATGCTATCACCTGATCACGAAACGCTTAATACGACCCGGACGAGAACACAGGTACGACGTACGGACAGACATAACATCGACAACCAAATCAATGTCCACGGCCTTTGATAACCAGTTGTGGTGCACTGGCGTGTCTACCCACCCCAAGATTGAACCCGGGGCCCGTGGTCTGAAAAAGGCCCGGCCCTTTTCAGAGGAAAAGTTATCCTTTTCAGAGAGGATAATTGTGCTCCTATTCAGAAATGGATTGCTCCTTTTCAAGTACGGTACTAAAACACATTGCCCTTTAGATAATTCTTTTCATTGAAGATAGTAACAGAAATAATGCTCTGGAAGGGACTTAAATTATGAAATTTTGCATATATTCTTCACTTTCATAAATACAACCGTGTTGGGTGCCAAAGTTTTAAAGTGGTATTACTATACGGACCTTCACGTTTAGTATCATGTGTGAATGGTGGGGGTGCAAACGGGTCTGATGGGGGAACTGATGGTTGAAAAAGTAGATTCAATAATTAAAATGTCTACTATCATCTATGGAGATAAAGACAACAGGTGTATTTTTTTTTGTAAACACATTCTTTAAAAGCAAAAGCATGCAGATGCAATAAGACCCCCCCTTACCCACCCCTCATATACACACCCACACAATAGAAGAAGAAAAGTTTGGTGAAGTCAATGAGCGCCACATACAGAAACACTCAATACATCAAGCATAATTTTTGTTCAAACAGTAACTTTTTTGCTCCAATTATATATCTTCAAAAAAAATGTAAACTTTACAAAATTGAATTTGAACTTTCTGGTTTTGCAACTATTTGTGCCAGACTTCAAAATGATTAGCCCAAATTAAACTTTGAAATGTGCGTGACATTCAAGCTATGTGTCATGTTTATCCTAGTTTAACCATAGTAACTAGCTAATGATTAATTAGTACCAACCTTCTAATGTCTTTAAGCATACAATACTTGTAACAATACTTGTAATTAACACATTGTGTTTTACCTTTTAGTTTGAATTAGGTATTTAACCGTTGACACGTATACGTGTTTAATTTTTAATCACAGCGCAGTGTGATCTTCTCTGAAGGAAATGAGGTGTTTGGATAAAGTGTGCCGAAATTTTCCTCTCAAAATAGTAAAGAAACATGCATGGTTTCGTTGCTATGGATCTTAATTGTAGGAAGGCTCACAACCAAAGTGCTTGTGTTATAGCTCTCACTTACAAACCTGGCCCGGGAAAGCATATATGCCTAATTTAAAAAAAAATGGTGGAAATTTGGCGGGAAATTTGCAACATTTCATGACAATTAAAGAACATTTTCTGAAATTTAAGTACATTTCCGGGAAATTGAAGGAAACGTACCGAATTCAAGTTGAAGAAAATTTTCCGAAAATTAAGGACATTTCTTGAAAATCCAGAATATTCCAAATTGTTCTTCGTGCCGACTTAATCATGACTTAGATTGTGTTGTGTGTTGTGAGGAGTTCCTTCCATTGCACTGAAAACTATATTTGCGTCTCCTTATAAATAGATGGAGGTACTATAGACCTTTTCCACATGGCCGAGATTCACGTGTCCCTAATGGACCAATCGTATACTGGAGGTTTAAAATACTGCAGGAATCTTGGCCGTCTACACAATTTTCGCACGGTATGGGACCGAGCGTGTGAAAAAATGTTTTCAAGCGCACGTATCATACGTGCGTTATACATGAAGGAAATACGCGCGCGTATTGCTACTTACATTTTTTCCGCAAAGCTGCACCTGATTGGTTGCGAAAGGAAAAGTTTCCCCAGCAATTGATTTGTCGAAGTACTGAAGAAATCTCGTTCGGCTAAACTCGGTTTGAAAAGGTCTGTAGGCCTGTATTAGATTGTATAGATGGAAACCATGCTACTAAGTCCCCCTATCACAGTACAACATGGTGTCTTTTGGTTATTTGCTTATGCAAAACAGTCGTATAAAAGCTTTGCACACACATTTTGTCATTTGACTGGATGCATGTTTGCATAATTTTTGTATAGGTATAGTGTAATGTGCGGTCGGCTGTAAGAGAATTTAGTTGGAGGAACAAAACATGATTGGGGCACAATATATGAACATATGTTCCCTTATTATATATATTATTCAATACAAAAACGATGATTAGCAAATCTTTAGGGGTAAGTGCACCCTCTGCCCCCATGGCGAGCCGCCCATCGTGTAATGTGAGAAAATGGATAGGCAGAGATATTTGGTTGTTTTGATTATATAGATCTAATATAAAAAAAATAATCTTAGAATATTTCTTTTATCCTTTGTAGGAACAGGAAGCCAAGAAAGTATGAAGAAGTTGGATGTTAGCGGAGATACTGAAGAGAAGGGAGATAGTATTATTGAAGTAAAGAGGACAGTGTTGCCGAATGCAATTGCAGAGGAACCAAGCTCGGGGGCTTTGTGTGATGAGAGGCTAGTCCAAGAAAAGAAGGAGGATGTACGACATCAAGAGGATTCAGACAAATGGAAAATTCCAAGCGTTGTTGTAGAAGATGAAGAAGTTTTGGTGAAAGGTCCTTTGGAATTAAATATACAAAACGAACAGTCAGGTGAAATGGAAAGGATATCAGAGAGAAAACATATTCCTGGTCATCAGGATAAAAGAGAGCAAAGTTTTGAAGATTTTTCTGAGGAGAAAGGAACAATTGGTGAAGCGTGTAGTTCTAGAAACTCAAAAGCAGAGACAGAGGATATAGATAGAGTGATAGAAGAAGGAAAGAAACATACAGATAATAGCAGATCATCTTTTGAGGAAAACAAAGAAAGCGACAGTTCAAATAATTATAAAGATGCAGGTGATATTACTCCTACCGACCTGAATTTAGCAGGGGGTGGTGTAGAGGGGATAAGAACTTGGTCATCAGATATTTTTGAAGAAGATGAAACTTCAGGGACAGAGAACAAAAGGCAAGATGAAGAAATATTGTCCACGGAGGGTAGTATGAGATCAAGGGGTGGAGGTAGTTGAGGACTGGGGTTCATTTAATACTTGGTGAATACTTGGATGAAAGCAACCTAAACATACTGGAATAGACTAGACATTTATAATTCAGGGATAATTTACAGTTTTGTTTTCTTATTGTTGTATGATATTCTTATAAAATGCAGCTGAGAAGAATTATGAAAAGAACTTATTTTTGTAAGAATTATATTTTAGTGCACAGGTTCTTCTAATATTAAAGAGGAAAATGAGATAAACAGACTTGTGATGAAATTTCTTTTGTATCGTGCTCTGATCAAAAGATATTGAGTTTCAAAGATGCAAAAAGGTATTTAGAAATAACTGGTGAAGAAATTTCGGACAAAGAATCATCAAAACATGCCCAGGTCCAGAGTCAACACTTCATCTGAGTCAAAAGAGGTACATATACATAATTCGAGAGGAACCGGGTACTTGACCTTTCACCCCAGTTGGGAAGGTATGTGTTTCTTTTGAGAAAAGCGTATGTGTCCGGCCCCTTTGAGAAAATCCTGGCTATGAGCGCGGCTGTCATGGGCATGCATTGATGCTACTTTGTCCGAAAATTTGCTTGTGTTTAACATTCTTGAACAGCTAAGCATTAATCTGCCATGATTTAAAAGAAAAACGTATGATATTTTCAAACTAAATCTCAAATTTGACCGCTAACACGTCTAGAGAGTTGTTAGTAGCAGTCAAATTGCAAGAAACACAGTACTGTTTTGGGATTTTCTACACATTGGGCAGCTGTTTATTATTGCTGCTGTATTTATAGCAACTCGATGTTTCACAACAAAAACGGGAAGACATAACTAAGATTCATTCTTCCACATTGCGTGATTCAGTTTTTGTAATTGATTAGCTATTGTGATTTAGAATACTATTTTGTAAATCGAATTATTGCTTTTTAAATTTAATATATTTTGCCACAAAAAGTGCAATTCTTGTAGTTTGTGTTAATGCCATTTTCTTGTATGTTGTACGTCCTGATTTTCAATACTATTATTTAAAATAAATGTCAAGGGACCGTGGATCATGGCTGATACAGAGCAAGACCTTTGACCTATTCTTCAGGCAAATTGCCTTTAACTATACATTTTGTTTCACAGGTTGACTGGGACAATTTCTGGGTTAAAATGTTTGAACTAAAAGTAATGAGAAGACGTTGCTCAGCCTCTCGCATCCGATTTTTTCTTTCTTGGAGGTGGAGGGGGCGGGGGTGGCTTAATGGATGCATTATAATTTTTCCAAATCAATTCTCTGAGAGAGAATTGCATAATGCCGACCAATGGTCAAATTTGTAAAACCACCCAAACGTACGTAACTAATTACTATATCTACCTTACGAGGACTTGTAAATTATAAGGTCTTGACCAAGAACATATGTTGTCATGTTAACACATGTAGAAGCAGAAATGTTCGCATACCCGACGACCCTTCTCAAATAACGCCAGATGCTTCTAGTGAATGAATCTCACCAATTGCACATAGTTTCTTCTGAGGCAGGCACGTAGCCAGAAAGTTTAAAGGGGAGGGGGGGGGGGGTGGGGCGACCTATATGAAAAACAATTTGAACCTGAGTGACCGGACTAAATTAGATTCTCTTATTGATATATATGCTGTGCAGATCATATCAAAAGACGCTCCCAAAAAATCGACATTCAACAAAGAAGGGGGAGCCGCTGCTCCCACCTCCCTCTTAGCTACGTGCCTATTATGAGGACCAAAAAAATAAGTCTTCGGCCGTATTTGAAGTCCTCGGTTGATCGATGTGTTGTCAGGATCAAGTTCTTGATATTATAGAAATACAAACATATCTAGGCCTACACCGCAATATTGACACTTAAGATACCAAAATATTTTGAGCATAAATAAGCTAGGGGAACTACCTTGAAAATTTCTCGCCAAAAATATATCTATGAGGTTTCGTATTGCCACACACTCCTGCCAGGAACTCGATCGTGACTGCTTTTTGTTCTAATAACATTAAATGTTATATCTATATTATGTTTATTTTTGTTTTTCTTTCCCAATAATGATCCATCTAATGCATAATTGTCCATTCTTAATGTTAGTGTATGCCTCCTGGGTATACCTCTTCCTATAATAATCTATAACTCAAACACACAACAGCATAAGACGACACATATTTATTTTGACGTTTGTCGCAACCTTTATTGAAAGTTAACAGTAGCAACAAAAGTATAGCCTAAAAACTTAGGCGAAAAATCAAGCCCCCTGTGTAAGTCAACAAGGCAAAACCAAGAAGCCACCAGGGAATTCCCTGGGGCCACCAAGGATATGAAAATTGACAATTCTCTGGAAAAGTAAAAATCCCCAGGTAAATTCCTGGTACCACTAAAAGTGTTAACCACCTTAAAGTCAAATCCACCAGGTAAATTTTTGGGTCCACGAAAAGTTTTTACCACCAGGTAATTCATGGGACCACCAAGGATTTATTATAACACAAATCCCTGGGAAACAAAGCTTAAATATTGTAGGTCAAATCAACAGGTCCCCTGTTTAGGTTAACAGAGCAACCAAATATTTTAAAACATGCCAACAATTGCTAAATCACGTCAAATACAATATATGTATATACATATATATATATATATTATATATATATATATATATATATATATATATATATATATATATATATATATATATATATATATATATATATATATATATATATATATATATATATATATATATATATATATACATATATATATATATATATATATGTATATATATTTATATATATATATATATAAATATATATATATATATATATATATATATATATATATATATATATATATATATATATATATATATATATATATATATATATATATATATATATATATATATATATATATATATATATATATATATATATATATATATATATATATATATATATATATATATATATATATATATATATATATATATATATATATATATATATATATATATATATATATATATATATATATGTATATATCAGGGGATTGGGCAGAAAGATTTTGATGTTCCCGACCTCATTTGATTTGTCTTGGAACTCCTCAAAAGAACTAAAAAGCCAGGATGATCTGGTGAACTCTCTCTTACAATAGCACCACAATTCAAGGCATTTTGAACATCCTTAGCACCCCTACAATTTCCCCAATTCTTAAAAAAGCAAAACAGGCAAGGGTGAAACCAGCTTTAAATAAGAATGTCTTAACTTCGGACAAACACACGAAGGAGAGATTCCTTAAAATTATGTTAAGCAGCGAAAGAGTAATTAGCTGCCCACGCTCACGCCTTTGTTTATCCCTCCATAAACCCTTCCAGGAGTTTACGAACTAGATAATTACTTGTGAAGTCGGGCGAATTTCTTAACTTTCCCCTAGAAAAAAAGACACACCAGATAAATAAGTAGCTACCGAAGCTGATGAAAAATTCGTCAATGACAAAAATACCACAAATGTAGCCACCTCCTCAACAGAACTTGACAAAGTTTTCCCACCAGTCAGCCAGTTGAACCAGTAGCAACCCGAAACTCATCGAATACCTTAATGGCTCGACAATAAGTGGCATAGGTGCTTTTAGCTACAGACAAAACCAAGTTCAGACTAGCCAGTGAAGAGGCGGCAGAGGAGACATCTGATGCTCTGCATGAGGTGCCAGCTTCCGAAAGGTTGCCACCTGAAAACGAGATAAAAGCATCAGCAACATCGTTATGCCAACTTGGAGCAAACTTGGCTTTAAAAAGAACGTTGTGCTTCAAACAGTGAAGCACCAAAACTCGCATCATTCTGTCATTGACATAATAATGGGACACTTAAAGATTTGCCTGTTAACGATTGCTACCACAGACTGATTATCAGACCAAAAAATTACCCTTTTATTTGCCA
Organism: Chiridota heheva; assembly: GCA_020152595.1. Lineage (NCBI taxonomy): Eukaryota > Metazoa > Echinodermata > Holothuroidea > Apodida > Chiridotidae > Chiridota > Chiridota heheva. Next base: position 381,022 of record JAIGNY010002451.1, on the reverse strand, counting down.
GAAATGGGGCCCAAGCCATAACTGCACCCATTACCGGCGCAAACTTAGACTATGCGATAGAAGGGGACCGAAGTAAGAAACTCTTGGGCCACTTTCTTTGCAACCATCTACCCTGAAAAAGGCACCAAACCTCAAGCTAATTGCAACATCAGTAAAAAGCTACACGTCCGGGCTGTTCACCCAATACTGTTCCAATAAAATTGATAACCCATTAAAATTCGCAAAAAATGTTGACCAAGCGAGCAAATCAGCCCTGGCTCCGATACCCAGGCGAATAAAATGGTGGAGTTCTGAAGTTACACCAATGGTGAGATTAATCAACCTGCGAAGAAAACACCTGCCTGGTGAAACAGCCTTACAAACAAAGTTCAAAGAACCAATAATAGATTGAATTTTCTTCAGTGTAACCTCCTTCCTTTCTAATGCTGACTTTATGACTTGACGGAGCGTTAATTATTTCTCCTGAGGGACTTTAACAAAACCGAAATGGGCGTTAATTTCCTATCCAAAAAAGTCAAAACCTGAACAGGTCCCACGGTTTTCTCAGCGGTCAAGCATGGAGTTAGAAGAGACTCCATGGGTCAAGGAAACACCTCGCTCACCACAAAGCTTCTGAAACCATGCTGAAAAGAAGCCAAGAGTTTCAAGCAAGAGTGAAAATCCACACCTATAAATAGAAAATCATCGAGATAGTGTGTGACCCAATCACCATCAAGCTTACACTGAGCTGCTGAGACTGAACTCAAAACTACAAAAAAGTGCTAAACTTTTTGAGCCAGGAACAAGAAATTGAACAACCCATTGGCAAAAATTTGTCAAAATAAAAACTATCTTTGAATTTCAATCCAAGCAAATGAAAATCTGAAGGATGAACTGGTAAAAGACGAAAAGCTGATTTAATATCAGCCTTTGCTAAAAATGCACCTGGGCCAGCTTTCTGCACCAAAGATAATGCATAATCAAAAGAAGCATACTTAACTTTGCACAAATCATCACCAATACCATCATTTACCGACGACCCAGCTGGAAATGAAAGATGCTGAATAAGGCGAAAAGCATCTGGTTCCTTTTTGGGAACAACACCTAAAGGGGAACAGCTAAAATCTGGAAGAGCTGAAGAGGTGGAGAAATGAAAGTTCCAGCAAAACGACCAAATTGAAGCTTATTTTCAACCTTGTGTCGCGCAGCTGTCGGGTGCTCTATAATTAAAGATATGTTTTGGTGGTGACCTAAATCAGTAAATGATGGCAAAGCCTTAGACAAAATCTTAAAACAATATGAAAATCTCCCAATTAGCTCACTTGCCACCTCCTTAAATTTCTCATCATGCATTCATGTGAGGGGTTTACTAGGGAATCAGAATTGAATAACTCTCAGCGCACAGTAAGCTTGTTTACAGGCTGATTATTGAAGAGTCCTTTGTCTTCCGAGCAGCAGAGTGGGGCTCGTTCCGCTGCAGTGACCCAGTGGGCCGCCCACCGGGACCATGCTGTATATATTTTTGAGTTGTACACTTGTCGCGGGCTGATTAACCCCTACTTTATCCCAGGACTCTGCCAGCACTTTTTTGAAAACGCGCTTGGGGGGCGGGGTCAAAGATGGGAAACCCAAAACGGCGAAAATATATCGCCGCGTGGTAGAGTAAGGATTACAAAATATAAATCACACCCATGTTATCTAAAGTTCGTGTACTTCTACCGGGATAAGTTTACAGTAATGTAATAATTTAAAGATACCACTTTCTGCATTCCATATTTTTAGGCCCCTATTTTCTAAGAATTTAATCATTTTGGTGCTAAGATTTTAATTATTTTGGTGCTAAGATTCTAATCATTTTGGTGCTAAGATTGTTTGCGTAAGTGACAAGTGTTGTTCTTGTTGCGAATGTTGGTTGATTGTCATTCAAGAATATTGACACCTGAGTATTCGGCTTCCAAACTTACTGACATAATGTGTTTGTTTGTGAGGGATGTCCAACATTGACGTTTCGCATGGGTATAGCCGGAGGGAAGGAGGAGGGGGTCGTTGGTTTAGAAATTGTGCTAAAAGTTCCAAATTTTGAAGCAATTATCCTTTTTGCTCTTCAGTCAAATTAAGCCTCAGAACAGTTGCCAACGACACAATTTTGGAAAAAATTACGCCATCAGCATTTTTTGTTCTACGACCCCCACCCCTACCCACTCCATGCAAAAGGCTGGTAACACCCCGTCATGTCTGAAAAGGAAAGGGGTATGATGCATATTTATAATGGCCTTCATATTTATAATGTTAATGCTTCATTTTCTTATTATTTTGTATTGCCTGTCAATATTTTTTTTAAGGTGAGGAGCAAATTCAGACCAATAATTTTTGAGTATTGTCATAATCAAAAACAAAGTTTTAGCAGAAATAGAATTTCATCATCAGTTTCACTGACTTAAATTTAGGAAAGTAATTTAAAGAATTACATTCAACTTTAACATACTCATAAGTATGACAAACGTCCGTGGTGTAGTGGTTAGTGCTTTGTCCTCTCACCCGCATGTCCAGGGTTCTTATCCCGTGGGTCTGCAACCAGTGAGTTCACAACTGGTTTTTCAAAGGCCGTGGACGTCTTGATATAATGTCCAGCACTGGATGGTTTCGGACGTTAAACCCTACTATGCTATGAAAAATTATTGATCTTTGATCAACAATAACTGGGAAAATAAAAAAGCTATTTCGAGAAATTGAAAGACTTTGCTATAATATTTAAAAACTTGCTTTCTTGGACGTCTACATACACGGTACCGTCAAGAAAGGGCAGGGGAAAGAATCTCAGAGTCAAGCCTTTTATGGACCTCCTGAGGCAAGGGCATAAAAAAGCTAGTCATCGGGTATACTCTGCTGAACATAGTAATTTGACAAATTGATTAAAATTTTAAAATAAGAAGATCGTGCTTTACATGGGCCTCCATTCAGGGATTAAATGACCTCAATTAAGACTCAAACTCTATCGATGTCCATGTTAAATGGCTAGACAAGAAATTCAAACAAATCACCGTAAATTAAAGATTCCCATTACTTGAAATTGTTATGAGAAATTCTTGGAGGCAAATGAAACAAAATGCCAAAGATAATCTTGGTTTGGATACTGGCATGAGGCCTTTTTATTTTTAAACCATTAATTATATTCAGTCTGCAACAGAAGCGTAGGAAGCAGGAAGGGTGGGGACCCGGGAGAGAAACTTCCCCTGGAGCGGTTTTTACCTTCCCGGTTCCATACTTTCTGGCCGATTGGGAGTTGAAATTGGGAAATTGTCAACAACAAAAAAGGTGGTTAAATTCAAAAAACTGGCCAAAATTTAACAAAAACTGGCCAAAATTGAAAAAGATTCCAGAAAATGAATTAAATTTTCCGAATATAAAGAAAATCTATCAAAAATTTCACGGTCAGGTTTTGAAACTTTGCGTTAGGGTTAAACATAAGTGTCAGACTCGAAATGTGAATTAGGGTTGAAAAACTTAGTGTTAGGCTAAGTTAAGCTTTAACAATTCAAACTT
>JAIGNY010002451.1:320000-375000 GCA_020152595.1 Chiridota heheva | reverse complement strand
CCCTCTGTCTGGCCCCTTACACGTTATAGTCTCGTCAGGGTGTCATAATTCATTGGTTTAATTTTCCGTTCGAACTCTGATCATATAGACCTAATCTTCCAAACGCAAAATGACGTCACCCGGCGGCAATTTTGTAAACAAACCAATTTTGGTAGGCAAAGCGCAGCGCAAACAACCAAATCGTACGTACAATTAAAACAACGCTGCATCAGTATAGAAAACGTAAACAAATACACTGACGTTAGATTCTGTGATTAATTCAAGGCAAATTTTGCCTCTGAAAAGCTTTTTGACTTATCAAAAACCGTACATATTTCACTTAAAAGTTATTTCATTCCAGAAATCAATTTCTAAATCAATTCTTACGAGATATATGGACAGATTAGGCCTCATTTAAAAAGTCGTCGAACTTTAGCCTAACGTTAAACTTAGATATTCGATAACGCCGAATTTATATTACAAGTCACATATCTTAATTAGGCCTACTGTAGCAACGTAAGTGTACTTTTTTTTTGCTGAAAAAAAGAGGCAAAAATCGTTTTCGAATTTAAAGAACTACAAGTATAGATTTCGTTCATAGATTTCGACTGAATTCCTCCTCAAAGGCCTAACTTAATAACAACAGGCCTAACGTTAGACCTAATGTTACACAGCATTCAATTTGTGCATGGCATAAGATTCAATGCTTATTACAAACACAAACGTAATACTAGCAAAAACTAGGCAAAAAAATGAAATAGAAGATAAATAGTACAGAGGTATTTTAGGCCTCTAAGTTAAAAAAATATATGCTTTAAAACGTTAAAAGTTTTTGGTCACTGCGTGATTTGGGCATGAACATTTGTGCTACAAATTACAATTGAATTCAAACTAGGCCCTGCATGCATGTCTATCTTCATGGAATATTATCAAATAAGAAAACCAAATTTTCTTGAATAATTTTTGCAAAGAGTGGTGGGTGCAAACACTTTTTCTAATGAAGTAAACGGATGTCGGCAAAATTTCCATGGCAAATTTGAGACTTTCACAGGTCTGCCATCCCTCTTTATGTTCACTCCAAGTGATACTAAAAGTGTTTACATAACATATGATATATAAGCAATCACTATTTTGTTTTTAGTTTGTTTTTAGTTTTTATGGATAAAAAGTGATACAAATTATCATACCTGGCAGGAAATTGGCAAAGTTGTCTACAATGTAGTTGGAAAAACTACTGGTTTTATTCCTATTAGGAATGACATTCGCCGCACCCATTGCCAATATTTGTATAGGCGTATTTTGACTGACTTGGCCTAAACTTGACTTAAACAGATTATTAATTACATTTCATTGCATCCCAAATGTGGTCGGTCAATGCTTGTCAGATATGAAATTCAGAATTTAAAAAAAGTCGATCAGTATATCTAGACTTAAAAAAGAATACAGTGGGCTAATAAGCCTAGAATGATAAGTACATACATATATGCTAATGAGATAGGCCTAAGTGTAGTCAAAAAATGAGTGGGTACTAATGCAAAAAACAATGCTTAAATTAACTTAAGCTTTTATAAGTTAACTGAAGGGCCGATAATGCAGTAATCACTGGTACATGTAAGCATATTAATGCCAATATTTGACTTCTTACATAGATAAGAATTTTCCTGCAAGTGTTTCAAACTTTCGATGAAAAGTTGGTCTTCAAGCATGCACAAAGTTCACCTACTAAGTGAATTTTTAGTGTAGGCAAAAAAAGAGTATGAATAGATGCACTGTTTATATGTTCATATGCATTACACATTTCATACACTATAATTTAATACACAGAACTATGTCTGTATGTACAAATCTACACTATCAAGTTGCATAACAGGTGATTTAAGTAGTAAGAAAGATCCTTTTTGGTGATCATGCATATAGACTGAGAATATTATCTTATGATGTGATAAATAGATCATGTCTATTTGAAAAAAAATACATCCCTCATCTTTATACAAAAAACTTATTCAGCTGAAAGCTGCATGGTTAAAGGTGAGGCCTTGTTAAAATAAAATATATAATAACAAATATAAAATCAAACCTAAGAAAAGATTGGTAAAAAGACAAATACAGCAAAAGTAATAAAACATACATTAAAATGTATGATACAATCTAAGACATCTAAAGAAGATATTCAAGTTCCAAGTTTTGATAATAGTAGTATAGTACTTCATTTCAATCTTATCTCCACATGAAGCTTGATTAATGTACTTTCGGTGGTGGAACACTAACAAATTAGGCCGATAGCTTGATAAAGAATATTAAAAAAAAAAAGGTAATGAAGTTCGTAAATACATCAGCAGGTAGAATTTGCAGTCATTCAAATGATCAATTTTGCATTGTGTGATATAGTACCTCCAAAACTATTACCTTCATGTAGCCTAGCATAAAAAACAAACTTTTTTAAAATGTACAACAATTCTTGGCATTCATATCTACAATTCATAGCCATCCTACAGTCCTATGAAGGTACGATCTTATATCATTCAAAATAGTGTAAAAAGAACCTTAATTCAGTGGCCCTTGCTTAGTCGAAAAAATACCCACAAGGTCCACCTACCAAAAAGTATATATAAATCCCAAAGAAAAATTCCAGATCAAATCAACATCTAGATTTGTTGTAAATCACATGCAGAACCAGATAAAGACATACAATTTATTTGTATATGATAAAATGAACTTTCAATTAAGTTGATATCTACCTTGATGTGGTCATATGTAATTAACTATACTCAGTGATACTTTCTTTCCTTTTGGATGGCCTAACTTCAGTAGGTTTGTGGTTCAAATTAGGCCTACTGGCTGAAAACATACCGTAGGCCATATCTGCAGTTGTTTTTAATGATTCTGGTCCTACTCGGATTTACGGCTTATATCTTTCAAATTCTATTAAAGTTTGAATTAGACCTAATACTTAGATTACAATCGCCGAAAGAGTTTTCAGAGCGATTAATGACTGATTAATCGGATCTGTATTTTCATGCGTGAACGTTTATACTGGCCTTGGTTAAAAACTCATGCAAAGTTCAAGATTTGTTTACTTGCGAAACGACAAATTTTCAATTAAAATCACAACCAACTGTGTAGATTACTCCCCACCACTGTTTTGCGTAGAAATTATTGACTAAATTCAGGCGTTTTCTGCGAAATTGATGATGAAATAGTTAAAAAAAAAACATTTTACATTGTTTTACCGATAATCAATCGAGCACAATATGCGTAGTTTGCATACGTACAGTTTTCCCGCACTGTGCCTACCAATTTTCCAGCGCTTGTAAAGTTCCCGGATGGTAAACAACTTTTGGATTAGGTCTTATGGCCAAGGTAGCACCGAAGCTACTTGTATGCCCCATTGTTTGGGATACTGTTCCTCCCAGAACACAAAGATTTTGGAGTATTTTGTAATGAATATTGTGTGACAAACACCTTCATGCAAACCACCCCACCCCACCCCCCCCCACACACACAAACCCACGGACAGACGCAAAAATTACCAAATTTTGTCCCATTCTCAAAACTTATGACTCTGAACCCCTAATATGAGGTCATCATATGAGACCAGTGAGCCCCATTATTTCCGTTAATATCAAAAGGTTGGCCATGTAAGAGGTATAGGCAGTTATTTTCCTATACAGCAAAGTGACTACAATATCTTATCCCACATATATGTATATGTGGGTGATGAGATAAAAAGTAAACGAGTTAAAGGTATGACCAATTAAGGTCTTTTTTTTTTATATGATTTTATGTGATACATCAATTGTTTGTTTCAAATTTAGCCATGGATGACGTTTATATATATATATATATATATATATATATATATATATATATATATATATATATATATATATATATATATATATATATATATATATATATATATATATATATATATATATATATATATATATATATATATATATATATATATATATATATATATATATATATATATATATATATATATATATATATATATATATATATATATATATATATATATATATATATATATATATATATATATATATATATATATATATATATATATATATATATATATATATATATATATATATATATATATATATATATATATATATATATATATATATATATATATATATATATATATATATATATATATATATATATATATATATATATATATATATATATATATATATATATATATATATATATATATATATATATATATATATATATATATATATGTACATATACATATATATATATATATATATATATATATATATATATATATATATATATATATATATGTATATATATATATATATATATATATGTATATGTATATATATATATAATATATATATATATATATATATATATATATATATATATATATATATATATATAAATATATATATATATATATATGTATATATATATATATATATATATATATATATATATATATATATATATATATATATATATATATATATATATATATATATATATATATATATATATATATATATATATATATATATATATACTATATAATTGCATCATTTAAGTTTTGCATATTAATTGGTGATTCTGGACAACTGAATATGAGTTACACTTTGATTAATTCTTTGTTGTCGGACTGTCAGGACAACAGACTGCGATCCTTCAAACTGGGCTTTCGGGAGATACCCGATTTACTTTTGGGATAACGTATGTATTTTACGTGTACAATATGATATAGTACATTGTCTCATATTGCATTTAAACTATGTTAGTATAGTATCCGCCAACTTGTTTGAAGGCCCAATAGTCCAAGGTTCAATAGTCCAAAATAAAGCCCCACTAGTCCGAAGGCTTAGGTAATCTAAAGGCTCATAGTAAGAGGCTGAAGGTTCAACAATCCGCAGGTTCAACAGTCCGAAGGTTCAATAGTCCAAAGGTTCAATAGTCCAAGGTTCAATAGTTCAAAGATTTAATAGTTCTGAAGGTTTAATAGTCTGAAGGTTTGGGTAACTTTGGTTAAGGTAGCCTTCGGGCTATTGAACCTTCGGACTATTGGACCTTTGCATGGACTGTTGAATCTTCAGACTATTGGTCCTGTGGAATATCGAACCTTCGTACTATTAGGCCTTCGAATTATCGAACCTTTGGACTATTGAGCCTTCTGACTATTGAACCTTCGGACTATTGGACCTTTGGACTCTTGAACCTTCGGACTATTGGACCTTTGGACCATAGAACCTTAGGATTATTAGGCCTTCGGAAAATTGAACCTTCGGACTATTGGGCCTTTTCTTTCGAACTATTGAACATTTGGACCACTTGGCCTTCGGACCAGTGGACTGGCACCTTTCGTATAATCATGCACGTAGTCAAGGAGGAGTGGGCGGTTAAAAAAAGATATTAAAAGATATATTTCCCCATGTTTTCATATTTTGGCAGATTAATTGGCGTCCAAATGTGTCCTTCCCAAATCGTCAGGTCAAGCTACGTGCCGGCATATAATAGTATTACTCACTCTGAATGGTTATTTGTCAGTATATCAATTGTGTAAACAAAGAAATAACGTAGGCTACACAGTTCCCTCCGATGATTAATCGCATATACATATATCATTCACGACAGATTTCAAAAGTCCGCGGTCAAAACTCAAATATTGATATTCTTCCACTCGTTTGTGGATGGGGATTAGCGCATTGTCCCAATATTCCTTATCGAGTTAACAGTGTAGAATACACTGCATGACATAATACACAAAATAGCCCGATAGCAGCTTCCATCCCAGTTTTCAAGATTTCGGCGGTTCTCTGTCGTGCCTACTGTGACCCAAGTCAGGCTGCATAAGAAAATCTCAAATTTTGTTGATTTTTTATTCTTATTTAAAAACTCTCGCATCCCTGGCCATGAAACTCTTAGAATTTGCACATAAATTCGTTAACAATCCATTGCATGCAAAAATATTCAAAGGTGTAAAATTATGGAACATATGAGAAACTTTTTAAGGCCGTAAAAATTTAATTGTTTTTTTATTACCCAAACTGCCAAACTCAAGATAAATCTGTACTATTTACATCTGATCATCAACAAAACTAAAATTAGTGTGAAAATACTTTTCCAACAATACGTTGACTGTGATTTGATTTATTGATTAGTTATCTCAATGAATTTGATGCTGCAAAACACACGGCTGTTTTAAAGTCTTATGCATGGCTTTCAGAATAGCTTCATATTTCCCCCGATTTTGCACCTAAGGAGGATAGTTTTCAACATTTTTTGCAGGGAATGGATTATTGACAAATTTAATTAAGGTTAATTCCCGAGCAATCAACTTATTGCAGTCTTTAACTTTTCATTCGTTGTCAACTTGTTCCGTAAAAAAAAAAGTTTATTGTCAGTCCGGTAGCATGTCTATTAATGGGAACATAAATGTTCCTATAAATGGGAACATTTTGCTACATGGAAGCCGCCATTTTGTGGTATTTTCCATGATCCTTTGATATCCTAACGTTAAAGCCTTATGCAATGTTACAAATCTCAAATTTAAAATACGTCTGGGAAAAATATCTTTGCTTGGGGAAACTTAAAACTTATAAAAATACCTTCATTACTGTCATTGCTAAGACTTTTCCACTCCTTTATGATATGTTCACCATGTTTTCGAAAAATTATAAATAATAGACAATAGATCTAGGCTTTTAGGCGCGAAGCAGCCATTTTAGAAATTCAAATGTTTTTCAACACAATGATTTAATATTTCAAGAACATAAATTAGAAACTATGATAATTATTTGTAACATCTAAACAATATGGCTGCATGACTTCAATATTCTCGTTTGTTATAAATGTTCCAATTAATAGGCATGCTGCCGGAATGATTGTAGAATTCAAGTATACACCATTCATGAAGATTTCAAGTGCCGTTACAGAGATATCAATGCGATGATAACAACTTATATAACCTAAAAGTGGAAACCAGCACAATACGATACAATACAGCACAAGAACTAAAAGCGTTATTGTAATTTTACCAGGGGGCTGTAGCACCCTAGTTTTACGTTGTGCACCTTTTTTTCTTCTTCATTGCAGCAGAGAGCTGTACAGCTCTCTGATTGAAGATATCGAAAGTGCTTTCTTCGGCGATGTTCTGATGCAAACACTGCCATTATATTTCCGCATGTGATTCCGCGTGCTGAGATTTGATTTATGAGTGTTCTCGTGAACGGCCGCCCATCATACAATTTGTTTTAATTGTTGTTTAGATTACATACAGAGCTGTTTTATATCAATTGTGACAAACACTCTGAATTTGTCCAAGGTAGATTTTGTAGAAAAAATAAATCCTCCTGACAAACCCCATTAGAAAATTTCCGTATAAATCAAACCCGTAATTGTACACATCGAGTCTCTTTGATTTGATTGATATTAACAGATTATCGTCTTTTCTTTAAATTCTTTTTAGACATATAAACACTTTAAGATTCCCGAGCAGCCGGCTTATTGCAGTCTTGAACCTTTCATTCGTTGTTCCGTAGAGAAATGGGTTTATTGTGGAATTCAAATATACAATATTCATGACGATTTCAAGTGCCGTTACAGAGATATCAATAAAATGATAATAGCCTAGAATAACGTAGATGAAAAATGGAAACCAGCACAGTACGAATGTTATTACAAGAACTGAAAGCGTTATTGTAGTTTTCCGTTGTGCCCTTTGCTTTTTCTTCATTGAAGATATCGGCTTTACTTTCTTCGAAAATGTACTACTACGAACACCATTATATTTCTTGTCACATGTCTGTGACGACATTTCCGCATGTAAGTCCGCGTGCTGAGATTCTGTTTGTGAATGTTCTCCGTCATGAATGGAACGGCACGGTATCTCCGAATTACAATCGGGTGTTTTTGTCGGAAGTTTCCCCTTACAATACAATTTGAAATATAGTGCACAATTTATGGACAGCAGTATTAAAAGTAATAAAGCTGGCTGAAGAAAAATACAAACTTGAAATATCCACGATTCACTTGCAATAACTGGTCCACATGAAAGGTGGTGGATATCAGTCCATAAAGGGGATTCATTTGAAACTATCACGTAGACAAGATTATAAGCAATGCACCATGTCCAAGCCAAAATAATTCTTATATTGGCAATTCTATGCGTGACTGTGCGTCTGTAATGGAATGCATCAGTTACTAGTTGATATCTATCGTAAGTTATCAGAAAAACGGACCAGAATGAGACGTTAACTGTTATAAAGTCAAAAGTTAGCCAAGTTCTGCAAAGTACCTTCCAAAGTGGATGACTTTGCTTAATGTTAATGAGCTTCATTACACAATAGAACGACATAACTAACGCGCCTACAAGAAAATCTGCTACAGCTAGGCTCAAGATGTATGAATTTCCAACGCGTTGTCTAACACGTCGATCCGATATGTAAGCAAGGATGACAAGACCGTTACTAGTAATGGTGATAAACACAACCAACCCATAACCTATTCCAAAACAAATGGCTGGCGTGAGGCTATTTCACTTTCCACAGTGATATTTGATGAATAGGCGGTAATGGCAATGTCAGTAAACGTCATGATGGAGTTGTTTACGCCAATGAAGTTCCTGATAACATTTTCTGAAAAGAAATTAAGAAGAGTTTGTTAAAAGAAGATAGGTAAAATAATCTTATTTTGCAGCCAACTTCTGCTTGAGTTATCCCGCGGCCCAGGATGTCTATCCCAGATAGCACACTACGTTGGGTCAACCTTGGCCAATGTTGGCATTATGTTGGATTGGCATGCTAACATTGACCTAAGGCTGGACCAACGTTCTGCAACCAACGGTTGGCATGCTAATATTGGTCCAAGGCTATCGACCAACGTTATGTAACCAACGGTTGACATGCTAAGATTGGTCCAACGCTATAGACCAACGTTCTGCAATTAACAATCAAGCACCGTTGTGCTCACAACGTTAACTGCCACCTTTTACCAACGTTGGCCCAACCAAATTGTGCTATCAGGGTATATAACTTTCGATGTAAAACAGCTAACAAAACAAACAACAACCAATTATTCAAGAATGAATGATAAGTAAACTGTGATCCTTATAAATGTGATATATTTAAATTAGCACCAATCAAAACGAATAGAATTTAAAATCTACATTTCATTGGTCCCTCGTCACACCTTCTGATTGCACTGCACCTTTGACATAACTTCATAAGATATAACTATTTATTGCCAGAATAGTTTCCAAATATAGTCCTATTTTATATAAACTTCATGTAATTAATTGTTAACATTTTTGCAGCCAAACATTGTTTATAAATAATATATCCAAACAATGAGATTTTAATTGGTTCACTTTAAAGAGCCTACATATCTGGTAACTGAAATGGTACTGAAGTCTTTATTGAAACAAAATGTTTTTAATAATTTGTATTGTTATGGATAATGACATACGATTTTAGATCATATTAGGGATCTATAGCTACACAATGTAATTTGATAATTAAAGACTTAAAAACCGTTTGTACTCCCAATCGGGAGAACAGCTTTGGTCTCCTGATCAGGAGATACTTAAGATAACTATCACACATTGCATCTATCCAAATTCAAATTTTGCACAAGAATAAGATAAGAATTCAAACACATTTAAGTCGTGCTTTAACAAGATTTCTGAAGAAAAAAACATTTTGAAATTTTGTTTGGGAATTATTTATGACAAACATTGTAATAGATATTATAAGAGTTGAATCAAACTTTTGTATCATCATTTTATTTGAATAAAACGGAGTGCTGAGAAATAATACACACCTAAAGTGACTACACCAAAGATTATGGTGAAGCTTTGTTATTGAATAGACTCGTACCGCGCATGTCCCGATCTCCTGAACGTGCGAACTCTGAGATTTCCCGAATCGGACTTTAAAGAGTCTCATGTAAATTTCAAGCTTTAAAAAGCAGCACAAAACTACAGCTTTTCAGAATTAGTTTATGTTGGTGTTGATCAATTAATAATTCCGCCAAAAAGGAAAATCTATAGCTCTACTTTCAAGGTAAGTTAGAGAAATATGAAACCACACTACCTGTATACGCTGTCCTTAATAACACCAGAATTGAATAACATAATATTTTCCTTTTTGAAAATTGTTTAGACAGTTTACGAAAGGATGATTTTCCAGATCAGTAAGTTGATTCAGTTAAACATCCATTGCAAATATGCGGATAACCCAATAATTACAAAACAATAAAACGTAAAATTAATCTCATTTAAGGTGAAAACGGTCAAAAAGAAAGCACTTTATAAATATATTGGGTAACATAATGTCTGCACGCATGCATGATCATCAGATTTTTTAAGTTTTCAATGTTCTGTTAAATGCAGATCCATTACGTTGAAAACAAGGATCGTCCCGGTATCTGCTAATAGATTAGATACAATCAATAGAAAAACAAATAAGACATAAAACCTCAACAACCAATATTTCAAGTAGAACCTCTATGATCTCAATTACAAGGTTAATTCCTGGCACAACATTTCCGCGAAGCGTAAATCAAGTTGGAAATTACTAGTCGCGAGCGCCCCAATCACTGACAATTTAAGCATTTTCCATTAAGAAATATATACAACGTAATCGACTTTCAAAAATTGCGGAAAATTGTGACGATGGTTCGAAGGATCCATTCGATCACGACATGAATGTTAATTTAAACTTTCTTTCCTCACTTTGAAAAAGAAAATGCATAATTCCTTCAAGATTAATGGGATGAAGCCATTATGAGATATTGGTAACTAGGCAACTATGCGCCCTTTGATGTGACGTTGATGAATATAAACAGTTATTAGCTTCTTCTGTTATTATCGCTACCTTCAAATAAAAAATAAATTCCACCATCTGTATTATGATGGTAAATCCTTTGAGACTAGTAATGATATACCAAATGCTTTCAATGACTATTTCGAGAAAAAATTGCTTTTGATATTGTAAATCAAAATGAGAATCATGCACATTTCGACTTTGTTCCCACGCAAATGTTTTACTTGCCTCATGTTTCTGAGGAGTTTGATCTGAAAGAAATATTATCTATGTCACCGAGTAAATCAACAGATCTTGATGATGTTGGGTGCAATGTACAGAAAATTGCATTACCTGTATTTTTCAATAGTTTAACATACATTATCAATTTATCTCTTAAAGAAGGCATTTTCCCGCAAGAATGGAAACATGCTAAAGTTACACCATTTTTCAAATCAGGTGACATGCAAGACGTTAGTATTTATATACCAATTTCTGTCCTTCCGGTGGTATCAAAACTCATTGAAAGGGGAGTTCATAAAACTTGTTTATGATTATCTTAGCAACACTAAGCTTCTATATGAAAACCAGTCAGGCTTCAGACCTGCACGTTCTTGTGAAACAGCTCTGATAAATATGGTAGATTCATGGCTGGAAAAAAATAATAAAGGTCTATGAAGTGGTATTATATTGATAGATCTTAGGAAGGCCACTGTAAATCGCGGGATTTTGCCTAAAAGCTGAATATGTATGGATGTTCACAAAGCGTTTTAAATTAGTTAAATTCATATCTATCAAACAGGAAACAAAGTATACAAATTAAGAAAGTATTATTTAAACCTAGTCGAATCAAAATTGGTGTACCACAAGGTTTGATCTTAGGACCATTACAATTCACTATCTTCATAAATGACCTCCCCAGTGCAATAAAACGTTGTCGAATTGATATGTATGCTGATGGTACAACATTATCTGTAAGTGGTAGAAACATCAAAGAAGTCGAGATTAAATTGACTACTGATATGATGGAAATAACAAAATGGATTAATACAAATAAACTAGCACTTAATCTTAACAAAACCAAATGTATGTTACTGACAAGTAATCAAAGACGAAGGTTTTGAATAAAGAGATTGATTTACAAATTGAAATTAACAACACGAAACTAGAATGTGTAGACAGTGTCAGATGTTTAGGTGTAATAATAGACAAATATGTACTTTTTCATGAGCATGTGTCTTCTGTATTAAAAACTTACCTGAGAAAAGTAGGTTTATTAAGAAAGCTAAAAGCTCGTGAGACACCACCACTTATCCATCCTCTACAATGCCTTTATATTGCCACACAAATTTTGGTAGTACTGTGTGGGCTGATAAAACAAAGGGAATACTGATAAAATATTTTCAATTCAAAGACGATGTGCAAGAATTGTTAGCGGTTCTGAATGGGATACCCCGTCATCTAAAATAATAGATACATTAAAAGGGTACCATCACCCGAGCACTTCTTTATTAACAACTGCGTCAAGATGTACAAGATCCTAAATGATATTTCACTGGCATACTTAAAACGTAAATTTACAAAAATTGAAGACATTCATTCACATCACACACGTCAAACTAACCACAACTTCATCAAAATGACTTTGTGCTGCACCGAATATTACAAAAGTTAATTTACCTTAAGAGGAATTACATCATGGAATGCTATTGATAATGAAATTAAATAAAGTTTATCAGTTAATACATTTAAAAGGTCCCTAAAACAAGCAATTCTCTCGAAGGAAGTGTGTGATCGATACAATTGTCGGTTTCCTGCCACTTTCGCTTTATTTTGCTATTTATGTTTTTACTTTATTTTTCTTTACTTTTCTTTGTTGATATTTTATACCTTAATCTTTCTACTCTTTTCTTTTTAACCATGTTCTTAATTCTTACGCCATTTTGTATTCATCTGTTTACATATTTTATACTTTTTACTTTTTATTGTCAAAATCTTATCCATGTTTTTGATTTCTTATATACCATTTTGTTAATTTTTATCTTGTAACCCAGGGCCCCAAGGTAGACGAACTTAATGTTGGTTAAGCCACCCTGGTAAAATATGCAGGAATAAATAAATAAATTTTTGTGTGGGTGAATCACGACAAATTTTGGACTGTTAAACTTTTGTTTTATCAACGTTATCAATTAATAGACGTTTCTATACATTTTACATAAATAATTAAACTTCAATGCCAGTTTGATAAATAAAATAGGTAAAATCGCAGTAACAAATTAAGGTAGAGTAGGTAGAGCACTGAGAGTATGGACAATTCCTATACCACTATTTTCACAACTATGGTACTCTGGCACAACATTTCGGCGATGCGTAAATCAAGTTGGGAATTCATAGTGACACTCCAATCACCGCGTACCATTATTTTTCAGCAGTTAAGAAATATATATAAGATAACAGTTATTCTAAACTTGCGGAAAATCGTGACGATCAGACGATGGTCGATGCACTTTCGTTGCCATCGCGATATGAATGTTGATCTTGACTCCTACATACAAATATATTAATTCCTTCAATAATAATCGGTTAATAGGATGAAATTATGATACTAGTAACTGGGCAAATAAATCGGCCTTTGTGACGTTAATTTTTTAATGAGTATTAACATTTATTGTTGGAATAAGTCTTTTTACGTTGGTGACTCTCAACGATTTATGTTTTTTCTTCTTTTAGAAATGTTAATTTTTGATCTGTGTCTATACGTTTTACTTGAACAGTTAAACTTTATTCAAGTCTGATCAATTAAACAGGTTAAATCACATCAACAAAATAATTTTAAATAGGAGAGAAGTTAGAACAACTGATAGCATATGGACAATCCCTACATTACTTCTTTTATAAATGTGCTACTCTGTATATCCTTTTAGGGTGTCTTCGGATGTTCCAACCAAAAAACATGTACAAAAACAACACATGATCTACATTCAACAGAACCTCTGTGACTTCAATTCAAAGGTTTATATCTGGCGCAACATTTCGACGATACGTAAACCAACTTGGGATTTATAGGAGTGCATCAATTACCGTATATTATTATTATCCATTAAGCAGTCAGGAAATATATACAATATAAAATCGTTTCTCTTAAATTTAGGAAAATTGTGACCATCAGACTGACAGACGATGGTCGGTGCACATTCCTAAATATCGCAACATGAACGTTTATTTTAACTTCTACTAAATGTACTAATTCCTTCAATATTAATAGGCTATGATATAAGTTATGATACTGGTAACTGTAAAAATTAAGCGATCTTTGATGTGACGTTATTGAAAGTTTACATTTAGGCCTAGTTGGAAAAAATCTTTACGTGGGTAACAAATCCTGGGCTTTTTTTTAATCAAAATGTTACAATGATAGATCTATGTCAATACATTTTACTTAAAGAGTTAAACTTTTATTCTAGTATTCTTTTGCTAAATTAAACAGGTAAAATCGTAGTAACAAAATAATTTTAAATAAATAGAACACTAGGAGTCTCGATAATCTCTATATAGCACTTCTTTCATAAACAGTCCGGTTCGTACCCCCGATCGGGAGGACAGTTATGTTCTCCAGATCGGGAATCCTTTACAGACGTATGCCACAATGCATCTATCCAAATTCAAAGTTTATATAAGAATAACGTAAGAATCAGACATATTTCGAGCGTGGGGAACTCAACCACTGCGGAGGGTTCCAAATTTTGTTTACGATTTGAAATAATGGCATATGAATTTTCTTTTCACCTTGCGCTTTTAAAATTCACCGTGCGGTTTTTGAGAAATTTGAAGAAAAGTGATGAATTCTTATTAGGTGTTACTGTTAGGCGCTTTAACAAGGTTTTCTGAAATTATGAGAAATAACGTGGGATTTCTGAAAATTATTTAGCAATAACTGCGTGATAGTAACGAAGTTTCGCGAAATTGAACATGAACAAAGCAAACTTTGTTACAAACCTTCAATTAAACGACTGACAAGCGTCTATGACTAAAACTTCACATTAAAAATGGCAGCTTCCATATATCACTGCAAGCTCAGTGCGCATGCTTGAGTCTCCCGATCGGAGGACTTATTGAGTCTTCCGATCGGCGGTACGAACCGAACTGATAAATGTGGTACTCTACATAAGTTTAAGGGTGTATTATGATGTTCTAACCAAAAAACACCAAAACAAAATAACACATGATCTACATCCAACTTGATAGAACCTCAATGACTTCAATTAAAAGATTAAATTCTGGCGCAACATTTCGACGATGCGTAAACCAGTAAACCAACTTGGAAAATCAAAGGTAGCGCTCAATCACTGAGTACCATTATCCATTAAGCAGTCAAGAAATTTATACGACATAAACGTTTCTCTAATTTTTTTCGGAAAATCGTGACAATGATCGATACACTTTCGTTACGATCTCGACATGAATGTTGATTTTAACTGTCTCTTCCCCACTTTAAATTGGAAATGTACGAATTACTTCAAGATTAGTGGAATAAAGTTATGTTATTGGTAACTGGGCAACTTCAGTTAAGCAATCTTTGTTATGACGTTAATGAGTGAAATTATTAGTTCTTGAAATCAATCTTGACTCTTAACGCATTTTGGGCCATTTTTTGTTATCAAAACGATAATTGTAAATGCTTCCTGATACGTTTAGCTCGCACTGCTATGTGAGTTTGATAAATGAAGTAGGTAAAATCGCAATTACAAATCAGAATGTGATTGAGGATTGAAAACTAGGAAAAATCCACCTATATACCACTTCTTCAAATGCCGTGGTATTCTTCATACCTTCTATTGCTAGTTTGTTCAAATGTTACAACCAACAAAAACATCGAAAACCTAATTTAAATCAAATGAAGCCCATATGTGCTCAGTGACTTACAATTGCAGTAAAATAATCTAATGAGAGAAAGATACAACGTAATCGTTTTCTCAAAACCTGAAAACAGGCTGGAAAATTAATTTTGATTGAAACGCACTTAAAATGATCTCGACATGAATGTTGATCTTAACTGTCCCTTCTTTTTTTAAAAATAATGGCCCAGAAAGAAGCCATCAATAGTGTTTAAAAGGAAATGTTGAAAATCAAACAAGTGAAAATAAAGTTATGATATTGGCAACAGGGAACCTTCAATTAAGCGGCCTGTGTTAACATCTTGTAGCGTTGGAATACTACAGGATAAGTCTTAATGTCATGGAAGAGCCTTGATATGAAGTTTGGACTCTTTTCTGTTAAAATGACCATCAGAAAGGCTTCTTAGAGTCTAATCAAGGTAATAGGTAAAATCACAATAACAAAATCTTTCAAACAGGATAGAGGTTGAAACACTAGAAGTATTGAAAATGCTCCCTACACACTTACCAAATACCGTGGTACACTTTATATGTTATATTCCTAGTTCAAGGGTTTCTTCAGATGACAAACATAAGATTATCGAAAACTTAATCTATATAAAACAAAGCCTCCATAAGCACCCAAAGTACTTATAATTGCATCATTTTCTAATGAGAGATATACAACGTAGTCGTATGATATAGGGTGAAAAACGTAATGATGATTGATGCGCATTCGAAATGAGCACGGCATAAATGTTGATCTTAACAGTTTCTTCTTTTTTATTTCTCAAAATTAATGGAATGGAGCCATCAAACGTTTTGTTAACTCAGCAACTGTATTTCAAGCGTTCTTTTTATTTGACATTAATGAATATAAACATTTTTGTTAGAATAAATCTACTTCGGGGTGATGTTCAATTTCGAATATTTGGCTACTGGTTTATAGACCTTTTCAAACAGAGTTCAGCCAAACGTTGTAAACAGCAATGCACGCGCGTATTATCTTCATGAATAACGCACATAATGGTGAATGAAATGGTACTGAAGTCTCTATTAAAACAAAATGTTTTAAAATAATTTTCTCTGAAATTGTTATTGAAACTGGCATACGATTTTAGAATCATATTAGGGATCTATAGCTACACAATGTAATTTGATAATTTAAAGACAGTTCGTATTCCCGATCGGGAAAACAGTTTTGGTCTCCTGATCAGAAGATACTTAATGGAAGTATCCCACAATGCATCTATCCAAATTCAAGTTTTGTACAGGATTATCATAAGAATCAAACACATTTAAGTCGTAATTTAACAAGATTTTCTGAAAGAAAAAAACAACATTTTGAAGTTTTGTTCAGGAATTATTTGTGACAAACATTGTAATAAATATTATAAGAGTTGAATCAAACTTTTGTATCATCATTTTATTTGAATAAAACGGGGTGTTAAGAAATAATACACACCTAAAGCGACTACACCAAAGACTATGGCGAAGCTTCGTTATTGAATAGACTCGTACTGCGCATGTCCCGATCTCCCGAACGGGCGAACTCTGAGATTTTCCGATTGGGAGTACAAACCGGACTGAAAAGAGTCTCATGTAGATTTCAAGCTTTAAAAAGCAGCACAAAACTACAGCTCTTTAGAATTAGTTTATGTTGGTGTTGATGTTGATGAATTCATAATTCCGTTCGAAGAGGAAAATCTATGTCAACTTTGTTATACAACAAATCAGCTGCAGTTGCTGGTAGAAATGTTGTTAGCAGCTGGTATTATTTTCATGAATAACGCGCGTATGATTAGCTATTGAATTCATACGATTTGTCTCATACCGTGAGTAAATTGTGCAGACGTTCAATGATCCCCCAGTATTTGATTCGTTGAGAAGATTCTCCCAGTATACCATGTGAATTTTGGCCACGTGACATTATTTAAATATCAGTTTTCTAGAAATTACCAATTCAGATTTTAGAAGGTCTGTAAACAGACTAATTTTTTGTTTACTTTACATTTAGTTTTAGATCTCTTTTGATAATTTAAAGAAAATAATTGATTCCAAATTGGATACTGGCTGAAAGGGTGATAATATGGATAAAATCTGAGAGTATGGATGAAATCCACCCGAAATGTTGATTTTTACTATTACTATTTTAAGAGCTCGTTTTGATGTTCCCTCCAAAATGGGGAGCCGATTCAGATTTCGCCTTTTTAATCTATTCCATATATTAGTATAATTTTTTCAGAAAAACAATTTGTTTTACTGGTTTTATGATCATAAAAACTTATGTGGAAAAGGAAAACAAATTATAAACAAAGTTAAGTATAACAATTAATGAAATGCTAGTGTTGACGAATTAGTGGTCAGTTAATTGCAAAATAACTCAATTCAAACAAGAAATACTAATACTATGAAATGAATATACGCTTGAAATATAAATTACGTAGCAAAACAAAAATGTACAATAAATGGTTTACACATTTTCCACTATTAGGGTGTTTCAGCTGACGTCATGAGGTCACGTGACTTTGTTTGCATCGCCATTTTGTCGGGCGAGAACGATTGTTTGCTGTATACTAATTTAGGCTTACAAACGCTTGCATGTTGTTGTATAAGATAACTTATGCCGGAATCTTGTTGTGTCTTTGGGTGCAATAAAGACGTGTGCCGGGGAATAAAAAGACGTTTTCTCGATTTCCATCTGATCCTGATCGACGTTCGAAGTGGGTTTCTGCTGTACGACGCAACGTCTTTCAACCTCCGATATAGGATTTGCAGTGAGAACTTTATGCCAGATATGTAGGTTTTGTTTGCGTATAACGAACAATAAGATGGCGTTCACGTTAAAGTTACTCTTCGTATACCCGGTGTATATATTTAACATTAGGAAAATACGAAGTAAAATCGCCGCCGCGAACAAAAACAATAAAATTCATTGAACTGGTAGGTAGGTTAGCAGGCAGTATGTTTGTTGTACGTGTGATGTGACTGAGCTGTGTGAAGACGCGTGAAACGCAATAACGCTTGCTCGGAAAAAATGGCATCCATATGAGTTAAAGCCACGTGATGAAATCCCTCTATAGCTGTCCGTCGAACTTTAAGGATCACTAAGTATCAATAATTTTTTTAATATCATAGCCTGATGACTGGGCAAGAATTTTGGTCGCCCAGTACTGAAACAGGTTAACAAAATTCTGAGACACTGGGAGACTAGGATTGTTCAACTTGATCTTGATTTTTTATTATAATTACATCATTACATTATTATCATGTCAGAGTGACTTTAGTAATTCGAACTACATGGGCATTGTGCCAAGTCTAATTTAGTATAATGTTTCCTTTAAGTTTGAAGGTGCAAAAATGTCAATGTTCATTCGGGCCTCGCACCAGGGACTTACAACTTATGGGTCTTTGTAGTAGTTAAATTTTCATTAAAAATGTATTGCTACGTATCCTTATTTTTTGCATTCTAGATCAGAGAAATATTTAAGAAATGACAGCAGTGTATGTTCAGTTTTGTTACAGGTAAACATTATAAAACATTTAAATGATACAAGTTTTGTAGAAATATCCAGACCGAAAGAGCGATTTCACTTAACAATTTTTTTTCTCAGTCAACCTCTGCAGGGCTTTGTGTGGATTTTGTTTTTAGGTGACAGTAATGGATTCATGGTGTATCATGGGGTGGGTAATATTCCTGAATGGCGGCTTCCTTAATTCTTATTTTTAGATATCAGTTTGATTCTTTAAAGTCCACAGTTTCTTCACTTTAAGCTGGATCAAAATTTAGATGCGTGTTTACTAACCTGGAACTGTTTCTGCAAAATGACGTGCTTTGTCACCAATGGTGCTTGGGCAGTTAGATATGACGACCTTTGTGCTTTGTTTGTTGCTGTTTGGTTTGCACTTAGATTGACAGCAACACTTCACTGTTCATACCATATAAATTCCACGCAAGAAAAGGTTGTCATAAATATCTCCTATATTCCGAGTTTGAATGTGGATGATCATTCAGTACATCTTCATGCAACAACTTATATGACATCATAATAGAAAACGAAGAACAAGTCTTGAATACTAAACCTTATAGTTGATATAGTTCTCAATAGCAATAATTTATTGCTTTTAAATGTAAAAAGATTTTCATAATCTGAAACGTATTATGAACTTTGTCGTAAAGGACAGTTGAAAATATTAATTTAAAGGAAAGGTTCGTCTCATAAATGCATTCAGAAGTTAACGTCGCCGTACTGCTTATGTCACTTCCGGTTTTCAATCTTACCTGTTGACACCGAAAAATCTCGATGTTATCGATCACACATCCGCCGGACGAAGATAAGGCCCTACAGTGTTTTTGATAACATCCCAGATTTTTCGCAATCAATAAGGAAAGTTGAAACCTGAAGTGACGTTATCAGTACATCGGCGTCCACTTCTGAATTTATTTATGAGTCGATACCTTTCCTTTAAAACAACAAAACACTATATAACAAGATGGTTGGCTTAGAAGAGTTAGTCACTCCATACGAATCCGACACTATCACCATTACCACAAAAGAGAAATGCAGAAAAATACACAATATCAAAGACGTCCAGAATGTTAGTAAATAACTTATCAATGTTGGCTTTGAAATTGTTAACTGACGTTGACTTTTAGCCGGTAATTTCTTAAGCAATCTTTGATGTGTGACAGAATAATATGTATATTAGAAAAGTCATATCCTTCAATAAATCGTTGCTATGTCTAAACATCCTCGGTCTCGATCCAACGTATGATTTCAGAGAGTGAAATAACATTTCATTCAGATGCCTAACACATTATGCAAGAACTAAAGACTGGAAGAAGGCGAATATGTGTTTGAGAAAAGCCTTCTCAAAAATTTCAATGACACCGATGACACAATTATGAACCAATTTGTGTACCAACACCACTTGAATGTTTTTCTAAGTGAAATGAAACACTATGAAATGAATTGCATATCTTCTCAGAAGTTTACGCTTATCGAAAGATCGCTGATATCAAATTCGACGCGGAAAGGTTATGATTCATAAACGATGAAGGGGCCTTTGCGGGATATAACTGAGAAATAAATCAAAGTAAGCATCAGCCTTATTGGTGATTGAATCGCATATCACTGTGTGATATGTAACGGAAACTAATGGAGACACTAAATCAATTTCTTCTTAGAGTATATTCACTTCTCTGTAGTTGAGTAATCACAATCTTTAGCAATAATCTTGAAAGCTGAATTTTGCTTGCAAACTAAATTAAGAAATAAAGGTGCTATTTTTAATTTGAGGCTCCCCATGCTGCCATGTAAACGCATTTGCGATTACTCGAAGTATCACCTAGCATCCTAGGCTCTCAAGGTAAGGATTTAAATTCAAAGACGGTTGCCTTTGAGCAGCACAACCAATAGCTTTCATTCCAACATAAGCGGTGAAGGAAGTAAACCACAGCAGGCATCAGTCACTGATGATTGCATCGCATATAAGTGTTTAATATGTCTGTATATAACGTAAACGGATGGAGACGCAGAATTGATTTCTTCTCAGACACTCTTGGACAAAAGTGTTGGGACACTTACCGGAAAGTTTGCATGTTATTTCAAATATTTATGTACAGCTATTTTCAGCCCCCTTCCCTTCTTCTTGCTCCCCTTTCAATGTTGTCAAAATATTTCACTAGAAAATACGGAGATATGGAAAGTAATTGTCAACATTTTCAACTTATTTTCCCAACATTGAATGGAGGTAACGAGTTTTGCCCAAGATTATAGGTCCCCGTAGCTGCATATAAAGTAAGGATTTTTAATGCAAGGAAACCGCCTTTGAGCAGCATTACCCTTGGTTTTCAATTCATCATTTGCGGTGAAGGAAATCAATCACAGCAGGCATAAGTCATTGATATGCTGATGATTGAATCGTATATCAGTGTGTTTGATATGTAACGCAAACTGATGCAGACACAAAATACACTTTTACTCAGAGAGGATATTCACCTCTCTGTAATCTGGTAATCACATCCTCCGCTTTCAGCATTAAATTCGAAAATTGACTCGCTTGAAGACTGAATTAAGAAATCAATTGGTTGTATTTAATTTGGGAGGCTGCTAGGTTAAGAAATTGTAGTGATTACGAATACCCTGAAAAAAGCTTCATCTAGGACCTCAAGGTAAGGATTTTAACTTTAATGAAGGCTGCTTAGCAACATTACCTACAATGCGTCTTGTAGACATGTGCTTTTTTATATATGCAAAAGTTACATATCAACAGAAAATGATAAAGAATATTTGTTAAAATCGTAAACAATTTCTAGAGCTTCTTATTTCGAGCAATTTAGGATCAACTTCTATGATCGTGAATCCAAATAACTCCCAAGTTTTTAAGATTTTATATTTAATCATTTTAAAATCAACTTTGCCTGTTTGCCAGATACCGTGTTTTCGTGGACACCATGGAGATTAGAAATACAATACGATCCAACGTTTGTGATTGGTTGAAATGTTTACACAAACACCGATCATGCAAAGAAAAGCCAATTAATTACCGCAGTGAAAGTGACTTACTATGATCAGATTTGTTGGTGAAAGTAAAGTAACTTTTTTGAGACAAGATTCCCTCTTTAAAATGTAGCTACCTCTTTACATTCTCGATAACAGAAAAAACTTATTTATAATGTTCTTTAGAAATAATGTATACATTCTCATAATTTTCAGTTTATTTGGCAATAAGACATTCGAAACATCCAAAGTATGTACATGTTTGCATGTTTCATCACATATTTATCTGCATCATATGCATATATTCTGATATTTGTCTATATTTGTGTGCATAATGTTGTCTGCCTATAAGTGATCATTTTGTTTCTAAGGAAATTGATTTATTGAAAGAAAAGAAAACGTCGGCAAATTTGCGTAATCTAAGAGGCTTTTACAGTATTTTTATTGACAGATAATAACACATGTCATGTTTGGGACGAATAAAACCTCACGCAGTATATTCCAATTCAGAAATTACCCAAATTACTTGAAACATTTGAATAGATTAACCAAGGAATACAGCATGAGTGATTGTCATCAACGATGAATTAAGATTTATGAAAGATTGTCAAACGTCATACCAACTCTAGTATCTTAGCAACCAGATAGTTAATGACGTCGATTATAAATAATATGAGCATGCTCAATGGTTTCAGCTGCTTAGACTGTTAGAGTGCACCTGAAAAGGTAAACCATTGGCATTCGATCTATAATAACATTGCCTTCCGTCGAAATGTAAAGGTGGTGAACACAAATCGGAGAATTACAATTTGAAAGGACACTTACTGCATAAAACGAACATTAACAATAAACATGCAATAAAAGTCTGATAGTAAACATGATTTACGATATAAAGATACATGATTCAACTCAATTCTATTTATTACAAGAACAAATTGACTCCAGGAATCATCTTAACAAATTGGTTTCTAGCAGAAAATAAAATAAAGGACAGCATGCATTCACAATATCGTTCACTTAAAGGATGACGCCATAATTCCTGGAGAAACATCAGCAGTCAAGGTTGCTCCCGATCGAACCATTGCTTCAATACTTCTTTTCCAGCGATTCTTGGTAGTCTCCAAGACTGAGGAACTATCCTTGGAGGTTATGAATTTAGTCATTTTCCTCGGGCCCCTTTGAAGCTTAAAATGCCTTGCGAATAGCCAATAAGCCACAACTAGCTCACACAATCAGTGATAATGCAAGGAATGCCATCCTAGAATCTGTACCAGCTACGGAGTATCAGGTCCTTGACGGAGGTTCATTCCTTCACCGAAGACCGTGGAAGTGTGGAGATAGCTATGGAAGAATAACACAGCTGACTACACAATTTAACAGTACGCTTCAGCTACAACCATTGTCTTTGATGGCTATGAGAAAGGGCCATCTTTTAAAGACAAACGCATCAGACAGAAACCATCCTTCCTTTTCTCGTTGACACATTGTCCTTTCAAATCAATCACGGTGTTATTACTATTTCTACAACTATACCTCCTTGAAATTTTGTATATTTTATTCAAATTACTTTATGTGCTCTTTCCTTCTGATTTACGAGATGACGAGAGATAATTTGGCACATATTTCTCTCCGAAGAAAGAATACCGGTCACTCAGAAGATAGTATTGATGATAACCATGGCAAACACAGGGTATCACACATTACATGATGTAATAACTACCCTTGAATACTTTTCCACTCAAACATGGGTGATAGAATATGACAATTTTGTCATGTTTTGGAAGTTCGAAAAGTCTAAACCTAAGTAAAGCAGTAATAGATGAAAGAAACTACCCCGAGCAACTTTGAAACCACATGAGATTTTCTTTCGGTTTGGTGTTTGATGTAAGTTAAGCAGTCAAGGCGTCTGTTACCAGTAGCAATCGATCCATACTTAAGAGAGATGGTGATCAAAATAGACATGACTACTGTCCAATGTTGACAAATCGTCCAATTGTGGCAGAGATGCGTGAAATAAATCTCCAAATTTTGTACATGGAAAAAAAAAACTTGTGCTAAGAGTTTAAAGTAATTCAACCATATAATCCGTCCTAGCTGGATACGCTATGTAGATATTTACAGGGACTCTCTTGATATCTTTGCTTGCATAGAAGATAAATATGATTGCAGAAATTGCTATCATGATGATCATCCCGAGAATGAAATGCACATAAGTAAAATTTACATTTGAATATCCATTGGTCACAACATACATATTATTGTTTGTTGTACGTACAGTAAAAGTATTATCCATTTTTTTGCGAGTAAATGAATCAACAAATGTAACAGAGAAAAACACCACCAGATGGCAGCGAGATAATTGATTTTAATTTATGTTAATATGTAAGCTTTCTCAAGTTTTTAGGAAATTAATTTGTCAGTTTCAAGGATACCACTTACACTGCACTTTATACTTCAAGCGAATCAAGAAAAATTTCAGTTCTCCATATTTTAAATAACGATTTGTCGCATGCTTTTAAGCAGATTGATTGGAATACCTACTATACAAAGTTTGCCACGCATTGATATGTAAAAATTGACTTAAGTATTTTACTTCTAATATTTCGCTAAGATTAATCTAAGTTGCAAAGTATTTTTTATATGTGAAGACGAAGTGACGCATTCAAATGATCGAATGCTCTTAATCACATTGGAAATAATCTATTTTTTCCATGAAGACATGCTTTTAAATGAAGTCACCATTACATCATGCCTCAGCCATTACCATTTTCAAATGGATGGTTAAAATGTATTATTTTTATTTCGTCCCTAACTCTGTAAATCATGGACAATTATATGATGTTTGATTGATCTTGCACACGACATTTTGAATGGACTAACGGAAGTGAAGCTGTTTTACTAAATCCAATTAACAGATCGAAATAAACTTAATACAGATTTCGAGGTGTATGTTTCCCTTATCAACGTGATTGCTTTCTATATGCAATATCGGTAACAAGTAGTATTCATTTCGCAAACCAACTTGTGTTATGTACCTCAAATATTGTACTTCTTACTCAATACTTGTACAAAGAATTTACGTTCTACGCAAAAACGTTGATTAAAAAATTAATGGCCAAAGACCTGAAGTTCGTTCACGTGGAACCCGGGGAACATCTTTGGAAAAAACTCCTCTTTATCTGTTTATTCTGTCTTTTAGAGCTGAAAAGTGACCTTTGGAAATCTTCAAAGAAGTTAATCTGTCAAGAAAAGGTTTAAAGGAATCTTCCCGTGAATTTTCATATATATGATAGAGGACTATCAAAAACAACTTGGTGTAAAGGTCATCTTGATATTTTTTCCGTTTAGGAGTTATTGCACGTATACGCAGTCTGGTAGCATGCCTATTAATGGGAACATAAATTTTCCTATGAATGGTAACATTTTGCTACATGGAAGCCGCCAATTTGTAAAATTTCCCATGATCCTTTGTTATCCTAACGTTAAAACCTCATGCAATGTAACATTTTTCAAATTTGAAAAAAAAATATCTTTGCTAAGGGAAACTTAAAACTTATGAAAATACCTTCATTACTGTCATGGCTACAACTGTTCCACTCCCATTTGATTTGTCCACCACGCCGTTTTCGAATTATTAGAAAAAATAGACAATAGAGCTAGGCTTTTAGGCGCGAAACGTCCATTTTGAAAATCAAAATGTTTTTCAACACAATGATTTTTAACATTTTAAGTACATAAATTAGAAACTATGACATTTTATCGCAACATTTGAACAATTTGGATGCATGACTTCAATATTATCATGTGTTATAAATGTTTCTATTAATAGGCATGCTTCTGACTGATAATGATTGAGACGTAACAATTAGCGTTGTTATCATGCACTCAGGATAACCATGCAGGGTCATGCTTCCGTTCTTAAAGTCCATTTTCATACGTCACAAATTAACGTACCAGACTGCAAAAATCAATTTGCTTCAAATCACCATTTTTACCGATTGAAACGGAACATTTTGTTATTTAAAAAGCCCTTGGGCAAAATAGACCAAATTCTATAGGGTTTTATTTGAGGTGAAACTTTGAAATTTCAAGCCTTGAATATTTTAGCGTTTGGGTTCTGCCTGAATTTAAAACTTCTCTCTTTACTGTATTTTCAACTATACGTACACCATTTTGAAGTGGGCAGGACATCATTGATGCTTACCCATGTATTAAATGCATAATAAGCTCTATTATTCCCCACCCCCACTTTACATAGGCTTTGTTATGTCAAATTTAAATTCATAAAAAGTCAAATTCATTTAATCCCCAAAATTGAATAGCAGAGAGCGCCCACATCTCAAATTTGCATATTCATGTCATTACTAAATAGGCGGAGTTATAACTTCTAACACCTGATAAATATTCAAAAGCAATGCAAACCTCCAAAACAGTTTACATGATTTCATATCGTCTGGTATTACTTTATGTAACATTAGAAAGGGAAGTTATGAATATCTAACTCTGTTTAGAAGGAATCAAATCAAATCCAGCCTTTGGCAATTTAACATTTTTTTTTTTTTTTTTTTTTTTTTTTCAAACAAGGAACACATGTTATACGAAAACTTAATTTTATAATGAATTACTATCGGCCTTTTTGGGGCTTTTTCTGCAATTGTATAGGAT
Source organism: Chiridota heheva (assembly GCA_020152595.1). Classification (NCBI taxonomy): domain Eukaryota; kingdom Metazoa; phylum Echinodermata; class Holothuroidea; order Apodida; family Chiridotidae; genus Chiridota; species Chiridota heheva. The sequence continues at coordinate 348,150 of JAIGNY010002451.1, read as the reverse complement.
CATAGGCGTACGGGGCAATTTCATTTTGGGGGCCTTGCATATTTTGCTCGAATATTTGGCAAGATTAATAACTTGCTCAAATTTTGCCTGTCATGATTATGTTGATAAAATCCACGTTCCATGTTCCTTATCACCCATTCTTGAATTAATAAGAAGGCCAAGTTACATAAGTTGGTCAATTCTTTAAATGCAAATTGAGGGGATTTTTTTTTTATCTCAGAATTTACAAGAAAATGTGATTGTGTCATAATCTGATATCATCCTTATATCTTTTTCATGGATGAAACTGAGGGAAAAGCGGTCGAGAGGGTGGTAAGATCCCCCTTTCAAAAAGAATGAAAGAAAGTTTCTGATCAAATTTGCTGCTAAAGAAATTTAAAGAACCTATATAGTCTGGAAACAAACATCTCAAGTAGTACTTTAATTTCTAAAATATGTAATGGCCTTATTTTCAGGATTTTTCTTGAACAGACTGTGAAATGGGGATGGGTACTCTTAGGATACTTTCACTCGTTACAAATTCAAAATTGATTGGCAACGGTGATCCCCATCCATACCCTAATAATAGATCCAGGCATTAAAACTTTCATGCAGATTACATTGCTTAATTGGTTATTTTGTTGGCAGATCAAAAAACAATTTTGTACGGCATGTAGTCCAAAAATGTCTATGATTTTCTCCATATTAGGCCCAATTGAAATAAATGCGTTGGTTTCCTTTCTTTCAATATGAAAGATTGCCAGACTGGATAGGCAGGTCAAGTGTAGAGTCAGGGAGGCCAAACAGAAGAGAGTTTCAATATTCAAGTCTCGACAAAATGCAACATTCGTTAAAAATTTCCTTATTCGGCTGATGTTGTGTAGAGCGTAAAAAGATGATTCATGTACGGCATTGACATGGCGTTTCATATTTAGATGCGAATCCAATATAACTCCCATGGTTTTGACACCTTGAGAAGACGTGATCCTGTCCAATAGAAACCAGTGGGCTTGTTGAGGACATAGAATTGGGAAGCGATAAGCAAGAAATTTGTTGTCTTTGAGTCATTAATGAATATTAAAATATAATATATTTCCACAAGCTGGTAAGCAGGCTTATGGAGAAAAACCACACAGTCTGACATTTGTAAGATGTTGATCTTTCCAAGTTTGAACCAAATTAGCTCTCTATTTGACTTTTTGAATTTACCTTGACATCCGGGTTACAGTCGCCTGGCTACTCTGAGAATCATTTGGGCAAATTTACTCTGTACCACAATTCTTCTCCATTTTTTTATCGCTCGAAATAGATTCAGGAATTTACTGTCTGCCCAAACCTATTCAGTTCACAATCGCTCACAAAATAGCATAAACTTGAAATTCATTCAAGTTCGTTAGGAAAAATTATCAAATATAATCTATTCATGAAATAAGTTTTGGTATAAAAACGTTTGGATAATCTAACTTATGGAACAACATTCTTTCGAAATAAAGATTCAGCATTTTTGTGTAAACGTTACTTGTCGGCCAATATGTACATTTATTTGTAAAGAGTTACAAGTAAATCAATGTTCTGCCCAAATTTACCTGCATTCTTTTAGTAAAAGATTCGGGCAATTTTACTTATCCCCAAACGCGCCCACATAAAACCATTCAGAAAAAAATCGGTAAAATTAACCAATCTTTCTCACGTACCTTTGCAAAACGATTCAGGCGAATTTACTGTCTGCCTAAATTTATTCATATTATTTAGGAAAATATTCGGGCTAACCAACCTGTTACTTTTTCACTTTCATTGTGAAAATTGAGGTATATTACTTCACTTCTAGTATTCTGCAGTAAATGAATTCCATTCTCATCCTGTCAGATTAAATAACTTTTAAAGGTTTATGCAGTTTTTGCCCGAATATTGACACACATTTCTCCGGTGGCCCCAAGTTATTTATCATTATTATTATTACTATTATTATTATTAATATCATTCATCATCATCATCATCACCCATCATCATCATCACCACCACCACCACCACCACCACCCCTTCCCCTTGCTTACCACCCCCCATTCTTGGGTCCAGGGACGAAGCCCCGAAACCCCTGTTTCACGTAATTTTGATTAGAGTGTCAAATCCACGGTCTAAGCCTTGCGTTTCTTGTAATTTTGTAGCAGAAAATTGCTTAAAGTTGTGTCAAATTTATAGATAAATCCTCTAAAGGCTGAAAGCCCTTAATTTCTTGCGATTTTGAGGTCAGAAAATTTCTTAATATTATCTCAACTCAAAGGTGAAGCCCCAAGGGCCATGTCAATTGTTAAACACATGTCAATTGTGTCAAATCAAGGAAAAAGCCCTGGTAGCGTCCAAAAGCTGAGAATAAAAAGGATACAAACATATATTTGCGCCCCTATAGTCATTCGGCGCCCTCTCAGAAAGCTTCACTGGCGCCCAAGTTGTTCTCTCTGCCACCACGACACTGCCCCGTGTAATTCCCCTATAAAGCAACTAATGCCAGGCGCGAAGATACATGAGAAATTTGAGAACCTTTAAAATTAAAGGAGATATTAAGTCTGACATAGCCTAACATACATACACTTTATTTCGTATGATGTTGTATGTTTGATAAATTCACTGCCCGAAAATGTACATTTCTTTTTTTTTTTTTGGGGAGGGGGCGGGGAGGGGGATTTTCCTCTGACTTAAGTCTATTAGGCCTATGCATGTATGTATCGATCACATTCGATGTCATCTTTTTCACCCCCCAATCCCTGCCCCAGGCCCTGAATATTTCGAGGTATGCAGGTATGTATTCTGAAGTTGGCGGCACATTCCGTCTTTTACATGTGCTTTTGTTTGAAGGATGTCCGCTTCGATTTGCGCCTCTTTCGGCGATCGTTTTGTGAAAAGATTTGGTAAGGGTCTGTTGACACGTACAGACGTGACATTTGAGAATTGTAGTAAAAGAATTCTAAATTTTGGTAGGTCAGTTTTGAAAAAGCTTGTTTAGTTTTGATATATAATTGATTGATAAGTTTTAAATTGATTGTGGGAACTTTGTGATATATAACGTGGCGAACAAGTGAACATATTTCTCTTAATATTTCTTTCTTAATATAAGGCACTGCCATATAATTTGAAAGTCCAGTTATCATCTCTAACGTGGAGGTAAATAAATTCGTGGTTTTGATTGGTCGAGATACAATGCTCCACCTACCATTATTAATGTGCTCGTGATGAAAGGGACTTCATTACGTGACTCTAACTTATATGCAAGCCATTTTGCCGGAAAAGCGTCGTTGCGTTTCCCGCGTCTTCATCCAGTTCAGTCACATTACACGTACAACAAACATACTGCCTGTTACCCTACCTACCAGTTTAGCGAATTTTATCTTAATTCTTACGCGGGGCGATTTTACCAAGTATTCCAAACGTTTTGTATATTCAACGAGAATACGATCAGTAACTTTTACATGAACGCCATCTGATTGTTCGTTATACGCGGACAAAGCCTACATACCTCGTATGAAGTGCTCGCTGCAAATCTAGGCTAGTGTGAACAGAAGGTTGAAAGACGTTGCGTCGTACAGCAGAAACCCACTTCCGAACGTCGATCAGGATCAGATGGAAATCGAAAAATCGTCTTTTTATTCTTCGGCACATGTCTATTATTAGTGCAACCAGCGGCACAGCAAGATTCCGGCATATTTATCATATAACAACATGTAAGCATTTGTAAGTCTAAATAAGTGCAGACAATCGTTCTCGCACGACAAAAAGGCTACGTAAACAAAGTCACGTGACCTTATGACGTCGGCTGAAACACCCTTATCAGCCATCCAATAATTGTTTGGAATAAAATGTACGTCGCTACCACATTTTAATCACGACATGACCTTTAAAGAGAAATGCAGCCCAGTTTAATTTGATTAGAGTATGGACACTAAGAATTAGAATAAATCACAAATTAGAATAAAGCAATTGTATATTAATCAGTGGCGTCGGAAGCGGGTCATGGCCCCTCACTTTCTAGGAATTACAAAAAAAGATTTAGAAGAAATAGAATAGTAAGATAATAAAAACTGAATGTATTTCAGGGTTTTGGCCCAGCACCTTTGAATTTTTTTTCGGCGCCTCTGATAATAATTCCTGAATGTTAAAACATTGTAAAAGGATCATTGTTTTGACAAATTTTCATGATTGTGTTTTGCTATATATTTACATAAGGATTTTCAAGTAAATTGAATTTATTTTGCAGTCTTCAGTTACTGTCTATCCATATACATACTTTTAAAGAGAAAACTGAATTCAATCATGCAAACTAAACTTAAGTAGCGCCACTATATGGTGATTTACATATTTTTAGGTTTTATAGGCGGAGCTTTATTTTTACTACTATTTAACCATTTGAATGGAATGCAATCTCCATTATGCTTTGTAAGATTTCAAACCGTAATACATACTTCTATGTAAATATATAAAGGAGCTTGAGTATGAGTATTTCAGCCATATTAAAGAATAATTAGATAAATTCTACCTTAAATTATCATAATAATAAATCCTTTTACTCAAAATTGAAATACAAATTCATTTTTTTTGTTAATAACGGGTACTCTGGTTTCACTGCATCACGCATAAATCTTTCGCCTTTTACTAAAGATTTCCGTGCAGTGGAACATTTTACGAGATTAACTTATTTTTCTTAGCCCTGTTCTGCAGGGCTCGTATTCTCTAATGGACACAAAAGAAAAGTCTGTCTTGATATAACACCTCGACAGCCCGACCCTGATAAACCCTACCAACCTGCAGCTTGCAAATATACCAAGTAATTCCTTCAAAAGATAATCAATCACCAAAAACTTGTTTCATTTGAGCTGTGACCTTTGACCTAGTTTGTATCCCAAATCCTTGAAGACAAAAGTTCCGGAATAGGGGTCCCGCGTCCAATTTTGGTGTATGTGTGTATTACATTTTTTGAGTTATAAGCGACACAAAAAACTCATTACCCCCTATTAAACCCCTAATTTAGGTTCATCACCATCCACCCCCTCCCCAACTCCTTTCCCTTCCCCACGACTCTCCTTCCCACTAATATTTGGGGGAGGGGGTGGCCATGTATGATGTAGTGTAGGAGGAATATGCAGTTATTTGCCTATACAGGAAAGTGACTTCAATATCTCATCCCCACTTTTATGTGAATGTCATGTGGGCGATAAGATAAAATCGGTGAGTTACAACATGGTTATCCATGTTACGTGTTTAATGCAACTGCAACAAAAAATGTTGCCCGCGTCCTCCATGCACAGGTGCATGTGCCTCCACGACGTTTAGGCATTGAGTGGAGCAAATTATCTTACTTTACTGCGTACAAAAAATCTGAACCTGGAAGTAGGTACGTGGAACAAGATATTCTTTCTAGATCAATCATGGCTACAGGGCAGGGAACGTCTAGTCTCTCACGTTTCGTTGACTTTGGAAAGAAAATCATTTGTGTTGCTCGGAATTATGCGTAGGTTTAGTCAATAGTAATTTTTAGTACTATTTTTGGGGCTGGGTTTTCTGATGGGGCGTGTACGGTGTAGACTACCAGTTCCTATCATTACGCAACCTAGGCCTTAGGCTATAGCCTATGTAAAGTATATTCTCGAGGTCGTAGTCGACGTACAGTAACTGTGTACGAGCTCAGTACGGTTTTGCTAAGTTGGAGGGGAAACCTTATCATTACAGTCAATGGAATATTTTTTCATGAATATTTCATTTGTGTTGCCTCAACCAGTCACCGAAAATTAATGGTACTCATATATGTTGGAAACTATTATACACAACATATTTATCTATATCATTCGCAAAGATAGTACAAATGGTTATGGTGGTGTATTACAGGCAATAAAAATGACCAAATTTTCACTGAGCTCACTAAACTAGACTTTGACTGTGAGATCATCTGGACCAAATTCCAATTCCCTAAGGAAAAGAGCATGTACTGTATGTAGGAACTTTTTACAGGCCCAGTCACAATGACCTTACTAGCCTTCTTCAGTTGAGAAAATCACTACAAAAGTTAGAGGGAAAATGCTGACAAAAACAATGTTATTCTTGCTGGTGATTTCAACATTAGTCGTTCTGCTCCTTAAAGTTTCAAACAGTCAGACCCGACCTGATACATAACCAGGTTGGGTTAGAGTTTTCCTCTTTATTTTCTTTATTCTGAAAACCTTAGTTGTTGTGGAAGTTGGTGCTGAGTATCATATTAGCAATGGATAAAGTCCTTATTGTGTGGTTATTTTAATTAAGATAAAGTAGTCTCACTATTTGCCACAGTAAGTTTGTGGTTATGATTTGCTGGAACAAATTTTTAAGGAAACGGACAAGTCATGACCAACCTAACATTGACTGGAGCCAAAATATTATTTCAGGCGCTAACACTTCCTCTGAAGCAGCCAAAATGCTTCTTGAAGTGGCCGATTCATTCAACGTCGCTCAAATGGTGCAGTCACCTACCAGAGATAACAACATTCTTGATCTTGTTTTTACTAACAACTCACCAGCTGTTAACTCAGCTAACTTTCATACCCGCTATAAGTGACTATGATATTGTTGAACTGACCCTAAACATCTCCCCTCCTCATAAAAAGTTGCCTAAACGTAAAATCCATTTAAAGAAAAAAGCTAACACAGAATGCATAAAAGAAGACCTGTCTAAACTTAAACTGCGATATTATTCTAAATTTAATAGCTCATCCATTAATGTTGATGAAAAATGGAATTTCTTTGAAAATGATATCCTAACTGATCTCCAACATGGCTTTCGTGCAAAAAGATCAACTGAAACACAACTTCTCTTAACAATAAATGATATTCTAAACAAATTGACCAAAACAGTACCATCTCTATGGCTATACTCGACTTCTCAAAAGCGTTCGATGAAGTCCCACACCAACATCTGTTATCGAAACTTTCCGCATATGGTATTGATGGAAATCTACTGGCCTGGTTGGCATCCTTCCTCAGCAACCGCATTCAGCATGTTATCTGTGATTGCAAAATCTTAAATCCTAAACAACTTCTATCTGGTGTACCACAAGGTACCATTTTAGGTCCTTTGCTCTTCCTTTTACATGTCAATGACATCCCTGATAATATAAACAGCACGGTTAGACTGTTTGCTGATGATTGTCTTGTGTATAAAACAACTGATAAACCCTCTGGCCAACAAATCCTCCAAGATGATCTAAATAAACTTGAACAATGGCAAAATAAATGGCAAATGAATTTCAACCTCTCTAAATGCTACATCCTCTCAATATCTCCTAGAAAATGCTATAAATCACCAGTTTATACCTTGTGCAAGCAGCTGCTAAAACATGTCAACTCTCACTCGTACCTAGGTGTTGAAATTGATAATAAACTCAGTTGGGATAAATATATACACAACATCGCCAACAAAGCAAACTCTGTACTTGGCCTATTAAGACGTAACCTCTCAAACTGTCCCACTGATGCTAAAACCACTGCATATAAAGCTCTAGTTAGGCCATTACTTGAGTATGCATTAGCAGTTTAAGACCCCCATCACCAGTGCGATGTAGATAAGCTTGAATTAATTCAACGGAGAGCAGCCAGATTCTGTATGGCAGACTATTATAAATCCAGTGTCACAAGCATGCTTCATAAATTAGATTGGCCCCTGCTAATAACAAGAAGAAGGAACACCTATCTAAAAATGCTATATAAAATCAATAACAGTCTTGTCGCCATTGATAATGATAACCTGATCCCAAACGCAAGAATTAATACAAGAAATAACCATGATCTGAATTTCTAGTTCCTTATGCTGAAAAGAATGTTTATAAATACTCCTTCTTTCCTCAAACACTAAAAGATTTAAATGCGGACATTGTAAATGCACCAAGTCTTAAACTGTTTCAAAGCTAAACTTGCTAAGCTTGTTTATTTTTTTTTTATTTTTCTAATACTTTTGCTACGCTCAATTGGCGTTCATGTCCTCTAGAAGGATTTTTGCTGACTTAACCTATTCAGATTCAGATATTTCTGTATTTGAAGAAAAATAACTTTGTCCAGTATTTGTTGAAATATGACAACAACAGCAAATTTCTCCCATTGACTGCAATGATAACTGACTGTTTGTTTTCCCCTTTGACTGAAGTTTGAGATCGTCAAAAAAGCATTGTTACGTCGCCGTGCACCACAATATTTCCAGATGTTCGACCTCGATAGTGGGTTGCCATAAAGCTGGAACACCTGTGGTAGACTACTGGCACTGCGCAGCTTAATGTAACTTGCTACTGTGTTAGCCTAGGCAGGAGTAACAATAACATTAGGCTAGACCTCTGAAAGTTGAAGTTGAAAATTATTATTAATCATGATGTAGGCTATGTCTGTCTCTCTGCTTTTTCCGCTAGGAAGCTTTAATGGTAATCTCCTCAATTTTGTCACTAACTTAAATTTAAAAGTTTTGTATGGCCCAATTAAATTTTTACAATTTTAGGAGTTTACTTTGTTCAGCACTGGTACTCCCGTAGTACCGTCAAACTGATGCCAGCCGTATTAGTGTGGCTGTTGTTGGTGATGGCTGGCCATCCAAGGGTTCTACAAATTCCTATACCCTTCTGTACTCTTTTAAGTGAGGTGTTAAAAGTATAGGAAAATGTTAGTTTTTAGATGAGCTATGATCTGTATAAGCAAGGCAACAGTCATATGACTTACTCACATCAATCTTGGTAAGAAAAAGATCTTTATGAAAACAAAAACATTTTACCTTTTTTTCGCCCATAATGATTAGAATCGATGTTTGAAGCCCACATTAGTAAAAACCCTGCTTAAAAATTTGGCCTGCAATTTTGTAGCAACAAATTAACCACATCATTTCACAAGATTAACTTTGCATCATAACATTGAGGTATAAATAGGTCTATGCTCATAATTCATTTCACCTTTCTCCAGCAGCAAAGACAAACAATGCCAGCATTGATTACAGTTACTACTTATTTTACAAAGGATTGCCATTATATTCAGATGTGTGTCACTAAAATACCATGTAACACAAGTGGGAGAGTTGTTATCTTGAAGGACCCTTGGAGAGGTGAAACTATACAGTTTTGTGGTTTGGGAAACAAGGAAATATATAACTTCTACTCCAACCGCCCTGCTCCATTTGAGGGCAGGTTGAAATGTTCCTGGTTTTAAGCAAAGTCATTTCTAATGCATCCATGTCTTAAAAAACTGTTTTTAAGGTGATTTCAGTTACTTTTATCAAAGTATTTTGGACTACTTTTCCTTTTGTAAGAATTGTCTGACGAGCTCTCCAAAGTACAGTCAAACTTCAAAACACTGCCATCATTTCACATTTTATAACATTTTAGCGGAGGTATTAAATATGTTTTAGATTATTTGAGGAAAAATTTAGGATAGTACTTATAAAGTACCATTATATAATCTAAACATTTCTTGATGTTTTATTTATTTGTTTTCGCACACAATTTTTTTTACCAAAACTATTTATTAAAATTATGTAAAGAAAAGAAAATGTTGTCAGCGAAAAACCAACTTGCAGTTTAGTGAAACATTCTAAAACTTATTTGCGGGCATTGAATGATTAATCACAAACATGCGATGACTTAGAAAATGGCAACCAAAATATGAATCTCGGAGAACTTTATCCAGTCGTGGTGCTAAATAGGTAAAGAATTTTTTTTTTTTTGGAAAAGAATATCTAAAATTTAAGTTATTTTTCAATCATCAATTTTCTATGTCGAATTTTAAAAATATAGGAATTGTACCTAATTTTTTAAAACCCTCGTATAGCAATCCCTTTTTTCAACCTGTACTGAGGGATGTGTATAATAAATAGGTTAGCACTAGGATGACTTTTTTAAGCTTGATTATCTTCCGAAGTTGTCAAGGTGCAAAGATTGTCTTCGTGTTTGGTCTCAAACAGTCAAAGGGACCTTACCCCTTAGGTTAAATAACTGCCATCAAGAGCCTAGCCCTGTCCCAATTAGTTTTCTTTGCTACTGTTCTACTTCTTATTGGTCATATACCCGTTCCAGGCCTTTTACTTCCCCACTGATCTGTTTTTTTCTTGGTAGCTGATGTTTACTGATTGTTGTTGTTTCTGATTTATGGTCTGACAGAGTTAATAAAGTCCTATGCAGCTACGTGATACATTTCATTCTAACTGAGTTACAATGCTCCACGATGTTTTCGGCATGAAACTCTCTTTCAAATTACCTGTATTTTAGGTATTCAAATTTGCAAACAATCAATTCATCAACTCCTTCTTTTATGTTTTCTTCAGCTGAAAAGTGTGAAAATATATTCGTTTAACACCAAAATTAGATGATTCTTGGCACACTTTCTCTGTTCATTCTTCCACTCTACAGTGTTAAGTTTGTACTAAGGTTGTCAAAGTTCAAACATAATATTCATGTGACTACCGCCTGATACTAATTGCAATGGCGTTTGCAATTTCTCTGAGGGGTCCATTTTAGATTTTTGTCAGATCATGGAAAAACAAGTAGAAGAATAATTTGAATTATGCAAAGAAATGCAGCTACTTATCGTTCACTTTTGTTAAAAAAGCTCTAAAACAGAAAAGGTTGAATATTTATTTGCTGATTTTAAAGACTACACATAGGTACAGCACACATAAATTTTGTCCACCTGTTAGTACAATGAAGAAGCCCTGAGTACAACTGCACAGGCGTGACACTCGACAAAAGTTTTGAAACATGGCGACCAACAAATTATCAGTGGAAAATACCCAACTAAAATTCTCCTGTTAAAAGTTGCTGATTAAAAACTGTTCCACAGCTAACTCATAAAAGAGGTGAAAACCTCTAAAACTGTGCGGAAAGAAAGTATTAAATTGATAGCATTAAGGAAACTATGGGTTGCGTATGTGTGAGTCTCATCAGAAACACCGTATCTGCAACAACCTACGTACACAAAACAAATGTACCAGTGATAACATACATGTGCGTGGGTTGTGACAATGAATACTGTTCTGCCAGATCCTCCAGATTCTTTCTTCCAGAGATATTGATATTTTAGAGTATAAGGTTATCTGGTATATTATATCATGATAGATAAGATGATGTTGATCAGTAGTTGGCTAGGAAGTATTTGTCGTCTCTTTGAATTAGTTTTTTAAAATTTGTGGCTTTAGTTTGAATCTCAGGTTGAACTTGATTGGTTTATGAGAGATGGTTTGCATTTAACTAGGGGAGGTGCTTGTGTTCTTGCTAATGGTGTTAATAGGGCAATAAAGGATCTGAGTCCTTTAAAGTAGTCATTCGGGGTGATAGTTTAAAGCCCCCTGTTACGCATGTTTCTGAGGATAGGGATCGTTCTTCTAGTGGTAGAATTAAGGTTATGTTTTCAAATGTCCGTAGCATTTTGAAATGTTTTCAAATGTCCGTAGCATTTTAAATAAACGTGATGAGCTGCTGGCTGAAGTTTCAATTAGTAGACCTGATATAATTGGTATTACTAAAAGTTGGATTTGTAGTGAAATTAGTAATTCAGAGATACATACTGTACATGCACTCCAGGGTACTTAATTTTTAGACAAGACAGATTAGATACTCTCAATGGTAGTGGAGGTGGTGTTTTATTGTTTGTGAAAGACAGTTTTAATTTCTTACCAAGGTTGAGATAAGTAAGTCATGTAGACTTGTTACCTTTCTTCTACAGATCATGGCTTGCATTCGTGCAGACAGATTTTTCAAACATGCAGTGAGCAAGAGCCAGCAGTTACAACACTTACAGGCAGTCAGTGTTAAACTTTAACGAGTGATAATTTCAAAACACATTTAGTCTTGACTTAAAACTGTTAATTGATGGGGCACTAACAACATGGTTATTTAAACTGTTCCAAGTATTGATGATGCGAAAAACAAAAGTAGATAGGTGTCGCATTGTCTTGCATCTAAGTTTTGTTAGTTTCCAAGTGTGACCTCTTGTCCTGGAATCTTTATCTTGCTCAAAAAAGGTCTCAAAATTAATGTCTTTCAAACCATGTAAAATTTTATACACTTGTATCATATCATTTCTGACCCATGTATTCTGAAGTGAAGGTATGCCAATGATTCTTCAACAGTTACAATACGGAAGATCTTGAAAGAATCAATTTGGCTGCTCTTTTTCAATTTTCCTGGTATCTTGCTTAGTATACCGATTCCAAACTGGTGTGCAGTAATTTAAAGCTGGTCTCATTAAAGCTTGTAAATAACTCTAACATATCCACATCCATACACTGAAAAGATTTCTTAATAAGGCCAAGGATCCTATTTGCTTTTGCTGAAATATTGGCAATATGCTTCGAAAAAGAAATATTATCTTGAAATGTCACGACAAGATCACACTCCTCAGAAATAACCCTTAAGTTGGAATAAACTCTATCATTACACATGTGATAATTCATACAGGGATTGTTCCTTCCAAGATTCATCACTTTACATTTTGTAGAATTAAACTGCAGTTGCCATTTACTGGACCAAGCTGTCAATGTCATTTAAAACAATAAATAGTCCTCGAAGCAAGAAATACTTGAAAAAGATTTGGTATCATCAGCAAATAATCTGGTTTAATAGACAGTTCACATAATCAGGCATGTCATTAATAAATACAAGAAAAAGAATTGGACCAAGTACACTACCCTGGGGTACACCACTAATAACACGATTCCAATCTGATTGTGAATGGACACTCTCTGTTTTCTGTTTATCAAAAAGTTTTTAATCCAGGCAAGTATCTTGCCCCTGACTCCAATAGAGTTAAGTTTGAGAAGTATTCGCTTGTGAGGCACACTATCGAAAGCTTTCTTAAAGTCCAAGTATAAAATATCACAACAACCTCCTTCATCGAGAATAGAAGAAATAACATGAATAGTATCAAGTAATTGCAGGTTAGAGGAATAATTGGTTCTAAAGCCGAATTGCTTATTACTCAGAATGTTATATGATGTAAAAAAAGTGTTTAGTGCATCACAAATTACACTTTCAAATAGCTTGCAAACGCATGATGTCAAACTCATAGGTCAATAGTTTCCTGGATTACTTTTACAACCTTTTTTGAAGATTGGGCAAATATTGGCATTTTTCCAGTCGTGCAGTAAAACACCCTCATCCAGAGACTTTCTAAGAATAGTAGCCAGGGGCTTAGCAATACTACTTGCAAGTATTTTATGGAGTGATGGATAAATGTTATTAGGACCACAGGCTTTCCTTCTTTTAGCTTACTAAACTTATCCATTTAAAACTTTTAAATGTTTCCATACTCTCCACCAAATTGATTGTGAATGATATTGATGACCATGACTGATAACAAATGCCACAAATTTGTATTTTTCAGAGACCATGCCAAAGAGCTGGGGAATAAAGTTCCGTCAGAACCGGTGTTCTTCCTCAAACCAACAACTGCATACCTACAAGAAGGGGCGGGGCCAATAAGGGTGAGAATTTATTTTGAACTTTGACCTGTTTGTTGCATGAAATGGAAGTTTTGTTCAGGACCGGGACATTAATAGAGACGAGGTGGAATTTAAAACCGGGGTTCCTGTTGGACAACTTTTCATTATAGTAATTGATCCTGTTGGGAGCTTCTATACGCTTCCACAATCAGACCTGTAAAAAAGCCACGCTTCTGGTGGTTATAAGCGCGGGGAAAAATAAGAATCCGTGGGAAGAAATGTATTTCTTGAGTATACAAGCAACAGTATATGTGGTAAAAAGTGAAGGTTTCGGTCACAATGTTTCTGGTTCATTTTTCTAAAAATGTCCCCCACGTAATTGTGCGATGAATAGTACTTCAAATTGCTAAGAGGGAACGTGTAGTAAAGTGTGAGCATATAAAGATGTATTTACTATATGAGTATTATTTCTGTCATGATTTTCTTGGGATGATTTTTGAAGCCATTATTCAGAATCGTGGGAAATAATATAATTAGTTCCCCACCCACAGCCATTAGTTTTTAAGTCAACCACAGCCTGCAGTAATGTTTCCCTTGCACAGTCCCATCTGTTCTTATATTATCTTCAGAAAACAAAACAAGAACCTGTCCCTTGAAAAGTACCTCCATTTCTTCAATGAAAACTTTCACTCTAATGTATTTCTTAAGCTTACAAGTAACAGTATATGTTGTAAACAGTTAGAGGAATGTTCCCATAGATTTAAGGAATATTCCCATGGATTTAAGGAATATTGCCATGGATTTAAGGAATATTCCCATGGATTTAAGGAATATTCCCACAGATTTTCTTTTTTTCATGTAGGATAGAGAAAAGTTGTAGAAACAAAGTGGTGAAAAAAGTATGTTAATATCTTATTCTGTTTAAAAGTTATAACAATTTAAAGAGTAGAAAAATGTTCTTAAAAACATCTCATACAGTTTATGTTCATTAGCTTGGTAATTTCATCAAGGCAAATCCAGCAGTTCTTAATAAGTATTTCTTATAAAATTAATCACACTTTTTTTACATTAGCAAACAGTATTTTTGGTTTATTAGAGAGATACAGTGGAAAATATAAATTGCAAAAAACGTTTTTTTTTTTTCTTAGTGTACATTACATTTACAATAATAAAAAAAATTGCCAACTTAGGTCCAAATTGTAAAATAGTTTAAAACTTTGTAACTTCTAAACAGCGGAATTAAGGACAGCGGAATTGCCCAATGAACTTTACATTCAGGAATTTGTTTGACACTAATGTTGTCAAAAAGTCATCCAATACTTTGGAGGTGGAGAAAATCTACAGTTCCGGCAGTTATAACTGCAGAAAATCAGGATTTAAAAAAAAGATTTCTTGAGTAAACAACAGTGTAAATATGTGATCTAAAAATGTCCCCCATGTAATTGTGCCATGAAAAGTACATTAATTGCGAAAGAGGGAAGTATATAAAGATGTATTCACTGCATTGATATTATTTCGGTTGCGATTTTCTTGGTAAGATTTTCGACACCTTTATTCAGAACTGTGGGAAAGTTTAGAATTAATTCCAAGTCCGCCAATACTTATGTCAGTTCAAGCAAGTCTATGAAAAGTAAGAAGTCAGAAATTGCTGCAAATTATTGACATTTGAAGACACTGAGTTTTCAGCTTTATGAAAAAGGTTTTGGATCTCCAACTAGTTCACCTGTCTGTATCTGGGCACACTGAAGATAAAGGTTGTCCCATTGTCATGACTGAGATATGCAGATGTGCCTATGTAAAGTATCACATTTTCTAAGTCATGGCATGATGTGGTGGGTCGTAAGTTCTTATTCTTACCCCTGTGAACCTTTCCCAGCTAATGAACTGCTACAGTAGGTATGCAACACGAGTTTTCAAGTTTCTGTCCAAGCCTGGGCTTGAACCAGGGTCCTTCATCATGAAAGTTAAGCTCTTTTTCAACTTCACTACCCTGTCTCCCTGAAAGCAGTATATGATAAATCCATACCCACATCACAAAGAAATATTTCAAAGTATTTACTTGCAAGCCTTTATCTTTGACTCAACAGATGCCACCAGGATGCACTAACCTTCACCATGAAGTAGAACTTGGACTTGTCATCGGCAAACGTGGTTCGAACATTCCTGAGTCCAACGCCTTGGACTTTGTTGGTGGGTACACTCTTGCTCTCGACATGACCGCTAGGGACCTTCAAGACAAAGCCAAGGAGAAACGACAACCCTGGACGTTAGCGAAAGCGTTTGATACATCTTGTCCAATCGGTGGCCTCATACCAAAGGAGTCTATTACCGATGTTGGAAATGTTGATTTGTGGTTGAAAGTGAATGATGATATGCGACAAAATGGAAACACAAAGGACATGATTTTCAATGTGGCGGTTCTCATCAGTTTTATCAGTCGGTATATCACTCTTGAGAAAGGAGATTTGATTTTGACTGGGACACCCGCGGGAGTCGGGCCCGTGAAGTCGGGAGATTTAATCACGGCGGGTATAGGGGAGTTGATGAAATTGAGCTTTTCAGTGCAGTAGCATGCTATACCTCTGAAACATTCAAACTACTAAAGGATAAGTTTTATAGTCAGGTATTTCTCTTCCTAAAGAAAGAAAGAAAACAAGTGGTGGAGAAAGTTCAAAATTTGTATTTCAAGAGGGAGATAATTAAAGGATTATTTCAGTGGTCAAGCAAGTCCATATCTTCAATAGAAACAAAATGGTGAAGATAGCATTTAAAAATCTTATTTCGTTCAGGAGATATTCAAGTTTAAGGTTCTGTATTATCTGTGTATAAATGACTGGTGTAGTAAGCCTACTATGGAAGTTTGTTGCCTTAGTCCTCACATTCTTATCAATTGTTGATATATTTGATTTAACTTTTTGAATTATTTTTCCTCAAACTTTCTTCAGGTGGTAAATTATAATTTCCCTTACAAGATTCTGTTTGACTACCCTCTGGACATATCCAATGGTTTTTAAGCCACAAAATACCATAGAATACATTGAGATTTTGAGGAATCTGAGGCTATGATATCACTAGTCTAATACCAAACTTAAACCTAAATATCTCCTTAATGGAATAAGATGTTTGAATGGTTTCTTCACCATTTTGTTTCCTTTGAAGTCCTCTTTTCATGTAAGATGGACATGCTGGACCTCTGAACTAATTAATCTTTTAAAGCTGTATCAGATTTGTATAGAAATGACTGATATAGAAGAAGTATCACTTACATTCCTCAAAAGTCGTTGTGCAGCTCATTGAAGTATTCTTCAGCTGTGCAGAATCTAGCAGGGTTACTCTGAATTAATCTTTCTGGGTTAGATGATTGACAGCTTTTCAACCCACCACCACATGAAGAAAAAAACGCAACAAAATCTGCATAACTAAGTGGGGCAAAAATCCTATGCGATACTGGTAAAGTAGGGGTAGCTAGCAGCGCACTAATGAAGTCAATGCAATATACTGTACAAAACGAATTTCTGCACACACAGACTGAGCGACAACAAAATGGTGAACTAAAATTGCGCTTATGGACTTTGCAAATCCGATTCCCCTTATCCAGATATAATTTTGTTTATTCCTTTGTTAAAAACTCTAAAGATCTAGAGAAGTGCCATAAATAGATCGAAACCTATGGCAGACCACATGAACATCCCAATTTCGATGCATGGCTTTTTTTTTATCCCAGAGACGTTAATTAACGTGGGCCCAAACCCACCATAGCAACTCGGTAACTAGGTGGGGCAAACAAACCTCAAATCTGCAATCATGTATGACTAATGCATTGACATTTAGATGTTCATATGGCCTGCTGCAAGTTTTGATCCATTTATGGTATTTTCCCAGATGTTTTGAGTTTTTAGCAAAAGTAATAAACAAAATTCAGTTTGCTAACCATTCTGGGTAACGGAAGTCGGATTTACAAAGCCTGTAACAGGTTTGTAGGCGCAATTTGTGTTGACCATCTTGTCATCACTCTGTATGTGTGTGCAGAAATAGTATATTGCATTGACTGCATAGTGTGTGCCGTTAGCTAACTGTACTGTACCAGTACTGTGTAAGATTTATGACCCACTTAGTTATGCAGATTTTGTTGCTAGGCAAATTCATGTGGTGATTGGTTGAAAAGACTGTCAATCAGGTTAATTACTGTCTAAATTAACTTTAAAATAGTCTTCAGTCAGTGAAAAAATTGAATTACTTTGCAAGTAGAGAACTTTTACTGTACAATTGCAGTATAGAAATGGATTTGTGTTGTAGGTCTTAGACTCTTTACACCAGTCATTTTAAAACAATTTTAAGTTCTTCAGGCTTAATATCTTTTAATGGAAAAAGACTTACCTGACTTAATTCCTACTCTCCTCATGGGGAATAGGGCCAGTGATGGAAGAAGATATCAAAGTAATTTCTTCACAGATCTGGCATAATGGAGATGTGTGACCACTAACCTAACTTAAATTGCAATGATTTCTTGCCTGATACTACATGTAGAGATCTGTATTTTAAATAATGTACTTCATTACTGCATTCTAAGAAGAATTTTTTTTTCAAGGGTGTTTATTTCCTTGGTGCCTTTTTATACAGCTAGTTTGATGTACAGATTAATACAGAAGAATATATTGAAATTTTGTGATAATATATGCTTCCCAGACCAGGTATTATGTATTTAATGTTTTTTTTAGAACATGGCAGGTGCAGATCCAGGAATTTCTGAAGGGGGGTATGGAGGGGGAGGTGGGGGGGGGGTGGACATCAGTTCTGAATAACTTTTGTTCTGTTGTGCATGAGGTTTGAAACTCTTTGCGCAAAACTTGCAAAGGCATTATTCTTCTCACACTCTAGCTATATGTCATGATTTCAATTTGAATAAGAACTTTGAGTAAAAAGAGACTCAAGTGCAGAGGATATATTTAGTCTGAAAGAATGGGAAGAGGGGGATATTTTAGTCTGAAAGAATAAGGGAGGGGGACACGCGCACCCTCCTGGATCCGCGCCTGCATGGTATTATACTGTTTTTAAGTTTACAAGTTTTATGGAAATGACTGAATTGTTCAATATGGTTTAAATCCAGTGGCATTATCTCCATTACAAACCTTTCATCTCCTTATTCTTACACCATAATTTATTAAACCCTTTTGGCACATTTGACTCTTGACTGTCGCGGTGGCGTTAAATATCAACAAACCAAACCATTTGATCAATAGAGAAAAACAGTAGAGACTGGATGAAGATTTTGTTTTGAAGTATATTTTTGCTAAACTATCAAGAAAATATAAGAGTTAGTGTACTTGATTTATATAGAGTACATAACACACAGTCCACATAATTGCAAATTTTGATTTTGTTTATGAACCTTAAATAAAAAATATATATTTTGAAAAATATCTTATCTGTTTCTGAATAATCTGAGGTCTTGGTGCACACAACCTGAAAGGCCCCGCCCACAAAAGTTTTGACATTATGCAATCAAAATATTTATTAAAAAAAACATTTTGTAGGATCTCCCATAATTCTTTCAACATTTGTTAAAATAATGTGTACACTGTACAAGCTTTGTAAAAAGGTTAGCAGTGGTTTGTTTTTGTTTCCTAAAAATATCAAAGTAGGAGAATATACAACTTGGGCACAGGGATTGTGGTTGCTTTGTTTGATGAGGGCTTAACAGCACCACGACAGCAAGGGTAAAATTGTGCCAGAGAGGTTAGATCATTCCAGAGGTAGGAAGGAAAGAAAACAGGGGTAGCTTTGTGAAGGATTTTTTTTTGACAAGCCAAGCAACAACTTACATGAAATCCCTTCTCACAAGAGTTGAAAATGCAGTCCGAATAATCACTGTATATCCAATTTTACCCATCCCCATTTAAGTCATGTTGTTGTGATAGTATAAGTTTATAAATTTGTCCAAGTCCTACAGTTTCAGGATGATCAAATAGGGCAAGTCTTCAAGACCGTTAATGCCTGCAGTAACAACAAAATTTCAGAATTACAAGTTTATTAACTGGTCTTATTGGTCCAGATTTTTAGTAAAGTATGCACAGTAATTTTAATGGTGTGTCGAAAAGTTTCTCTTTACGTCTACCCGCACCCGACACCTGAGTTAATTCTGAAAACTTAGGTATGACAATTACCAACCCGACTTCCTGTTCAGTGTATTGTTTCCACTCCAAACAATAACTCTTTTCTCCCACTCCCATGCACACCACAGCCAAGTAGCCCAAGGTTATTTGTATGACTGAATATATATATATACAGAGTGCTTAAAAATCAGGGCAATTTTGTGATTGAAATCACTCATCCGTGTTTAAGTGGGATAAATTTGTTTGCAAACTGTTGATAAAATAGCTGCACATCATATGCTTGAAGTGATGTGTGCATTAACTGTTAATGATTGACAGACCAATTTTCCTAAGGAAAGATATTGCTTCATAATAATAATAATACATAAATTTATGGAGCGCTAATTTTGTAAAAACATTCAAAAGCGCTTTACATACAAGGAAATTAGATACGAAAACAAAAATAAGAATACAGAAATGACAACATAAATAGAAATACAATGGATCAAGCTGCACATTAGATTTGAATTGAAAGCATTAATATTGATAAAATTATCCAGCCAAATATATGATCAAACTTTCAAATTTCCAAAATCTTTCTGAGTTTTGCGGACAAAAACCTTGAGGTTGTTGCACCTTTAAGGGCATTATAATTATAATGACATCTGCAGCCTTTTGTTTGCTCTTAACAAAACCAAAATATTCATTTAAAGCAACTGAAATCCTATGGGTTATGGGGAACAGCAATAGTAAGTATTTGTTCCGCCATCTCTGCCAACTTATAGACCCACTGCACAAATAAAAGCATGTAGGCACTGTATGCAGTGAGCAAAGTTACATTACTTATCTACATTACTTATCGCTGCGTGGAAACGTTTATGACCATTAACCTTCATGCATATCCAAAGCTGCTCTACAGGGTTGCAAATAGACAGACCACCTTCAGCCCTGTGACAAAATGAATTAAAATATCAGCACTCTGTAAACATACCTACGCCTATGCCTAGAATAATTTTAAAAGTTCATTAGATCCCCATACCCAATATAATCTACCTCAGAAATCCTAGGCTCATCAAGATTCATCCCCAAGTTTTGATGTGTAATTATTATTTGCATTCTGAACACTTGATGATTATCTGCTGATTTCTTCCAAGGCCATATCATTGTTTTCAGTTTCATTCAGGCTAAGCATTTATTGTTTGAGATCATTTCAATTAAGATTCACATTCTTTCATTTTTCTTTATGGCAAAACCAATAGTTTTTATTTTATTTTCTTAGAGCCTAGAAAATGTTTTGTTGGATTTGTTTTCATGGCATGAATTCATTTTCACCACATTCCATTAAAAGTTCAACTATGTTTAGACAGACTTTACCCTAAACATCCACACCCCTTGATTCTGCCCTTCCCTTGCACCAATATGTCTTAAATTTAAATCACTTGTTCCTTAGGCAACAATAAAACCACCAATCAAATTTAATCTAAATCCAATCATCAGTTATTGAGATATTCTGGTCACAGTTAAACTCATCCTAAAACATCCCCACCCCTGGTTTGGGCCATTCCATGTTCCAATATGTCTCAAATTGTAATCACCTTATCTTCTCCTTAAGCAGCAAACACAACACGCACCAAATCTAATCCAAACCCAAGCATCAGTTCTAGAGGTATCTTGATGGTAAACAAACACAGAGGAAAAGAATATTCATCCCACTTTGTTGATGAAAGGTAACAATTATAAGATAGATAGATAGACAAGGTGGAACATCAGTATGGCAGAACTTGTCCATCCCAATTAAAAAACTTCCCTGAATCTTTTAAGGTGAGTTTGTCAATGATTGAAGTAAGGCAGGAAACGGAATATTCGGCTGAGAAGATCTTTTCTTTGGGAATGTTTCTGTGGTATGGTCTTGATAGTTCTGTGTTGACGATACCAGGGTGTAAGCTGATGCAGATGACTCGAGAACGTCCCAACTCGATACCTAAGTTTTTTGTTGCCATGTTGAGGGCGCTTTTTGACATGCGATAAGAATACCAACCTCCAAGACCTGCAAAAGAAGAATTTATTATGATGAAAAAAGAATACATTGATAAACTATCACCAAAGATTCAAATGACATTTCAGTCAATTTTAAAAGTTCAACAGGAAAATCTATTCCAGCTTGATGTAAATTGAGGCGAGATAAGAATTAAACTATTTTTGATCAGAATTTGATGCTCTCCTGCAAAGAGGTTCAAGGAGCACTAACCCGCAAAGCTCATTTTTCCAATTTTCACAGATATATTTTCCCCCAAAATGTCATGCCTCCATAGTCGACAGATGACATGAGGGTGAAAGTCATTTGATTATCCATCTTAACCTGAAAATTGCTATACTTTTGGGTGCTAGATAAACATTTGATTTTTTGAGGACCCCTAAAAATATGCCCTTACATTTTGGTCTAGTGTTCCTTTAAGCAAATAATTTTCACTCCAATCTGAAGGATTTCCATAAGAAAAAAAGTAAAAGTCTTCATGTCATACATCACAAATTTGGAATGCTGTTAAACAATACATTTCTAACCCATTTTGTAGCAAAGCACTGTAGCTTGTATAAGGTTGTTCAACTGGCGTTATGAGGTCATGTGACTTTGTCGAATCTTGCTGTACACTAATAGATGTGTGCCGGGGAATAAAAAGATGATTTGCAGTGAGCACTTTATAACAGGTATGTAGCCTTTGTCTGCACATAACAAACAATCAGATGGCATTCACGTAAAAGTTATCTTCATATACCCGGTGATATATAAAATGTAAGGAAAATATGAAGTAAAATTGGAAGCGAACAAAAACTGCAATCAGTTAAATTTGCAGAACTGGCAGGCAGGTTAGCATGTAGTATGTTTGTTATACCTGTGATGTGACTGAGCTGTGTGAAGACATGTAAAATGCAATGACATTTAACCTGCAAAATGGCTTCCAGAAGAGTTAAAGTCACATGATAAAATACCTTTATTGCCCTTGTGCCTTCACAAACCTTTGAAGTCACAAGGGCAGATCCACACTTTTAAAAAAGGGGTACCAAGAGGTAACATATTTTAAGGGTAACATACTTTGAAATACAAAATTATTTCCAGAATCTCTTTTGTACAAACCATTTCAACAAATATGTAAATTCATTATTCTTTGATATCCAACTCACCATTGTCAGTAATAGACCCATTCCTAGCGGACATGTTGACCACCACCCCTGTATGTTTCTTCCCATCGGTCCCTGCCTGAGATCCAAATACTCCTCTTCCCTTAACGAGGTATGGTGCAAGATACTTTGACATCATGAGAGGCCCAATGGTGTTGGTTCGAAAAGTCTCTTCAATTGCCTGGAGAAAAAAATTGATAAGAGAGATAAATGACACTCAATTATTCATAATCATTAATAAGAGATAAAAATGTCACTTAATTATCCATAATCTTTTATAAGTGATAAAAATGTCACTCAATTAATCATAATTATTAATAAGAGAGATAAATGACCTTCAATTATTTATAATTATTGATAGGAGAGATAAATGTCACTCATTTATTCATAATTATTGATAAGAGGGATAAATGTCACTCAATTATTCATTATTATTGATAAGAGAGATAAATATCACTCAATTATTCAAAATTATTGATAAGATATAAATGTCACTCAATTATTCATAATTATTTATAAAAGAGATAAATGTCACTCATTTATTCTATAATTATTAAAAGAGAGATAAATGTCACTTAATTATTGATAAAAGAGATAAATGTCACTTAATTATTCATAATTATTGATAAGAAATAAATGTCACTCAATTATTCATAATTACTGATAAGAGAGATAAATGTCACTCAATTATTCCTAAATATTAATAAGAGAGATAAATGACCTTCAATTATTCATAATTATTCATAAATTATTCATAACTATTGAGAGATAAATGTCACTCAATTCATAATTATTAATAAGAGAGATAAATGTCACTCAATTATTCATAATTATTGATAAGAGATAAATGTTACTCATTATTTATCATTATTGAAAAGAGAGATAAATGTCACTCAATTATTGATAAAAGAGATAAATGTCACCTAATCATTCATAATTATCAATAAGAGATGAATGTCACTCAATTGATAATTATTGATAAGAGATAAATGTCACTCAATCATTCATAATTATTAATAAGAGAGATAAATAAGAGAGATGAATGTCACTCAATTATTCATGATTATTGATAAGAGAGATAAATTTATTCATAATTATTGATAAGAGAAATAAATGTCACTCAATTATTCAAAATTATTGATTAGAAAAATACTGTATATGTCACTCACTGGATCAGAGATGAAAACTGAAAATACAAAGAACAAACAAACTCACTCAGGTAATTTCACTTGATCGAAATCCCCCCCACCCCCAAAAAAAAAAAATTGCCAAAAGAAATTCAATTTTTTTACACAAATATGTTATTTTAGAAACATGGCTGATCAATATTTTAATATTAAAAAAAACCTAAATATTTGACATTAAATAAATTTTAATATTATCTTGTTTTGATAATCTGATTGCAGTTACCAGTTCAAAGATGGATGAGGATATAAAAGCATTTTAAGAAATTAAAGAAGAACTACTGATTATAAAGAGTAACATTTGTTCAATTATTCTGAATCAATTAGAGAAATACTCTAGCAAAGCAATATCCATATAAATGAATATCAAACATTTTTTTTTTTAGCTATTTAAATATTCTACAACTTTAATACTACACTACCTACAGGAGTCTTGCAAGCTGATCAGCTATAACTATAACTAATTCAGAAACAGAATAATGACATTACCTGAAATGAAACATCTCGTAGACTGGTTTCACCTTTCCCAGTTGGGTGCAACATACCTGCACAATTGACAAAAAGATCCAACTTTCCACCATGATGTTCTTTAACAAAATCTGCAGTTTCCTTTATGGCGCTTTCATCTGTGACATCCAAGGTTAGCACCTCTAATCTATCTGTTTTTATCAAAATAATAAAATAATTTCATAAATGCTCTATAGTTGATGCCATTCACAAATATTTTAATCAACTTTACAATGTGAAAACTTTAATACAGCTTATACAAATGTTGATAACATTCAAACAGCCATTTACTGATACTTTTAACACCCCTTCCCCACCCCCTTCCCAAGGGCTCCCAAAGAGATTAAGAAATTTTGTTAAAAGTTACAGATTTCCAGGTAACAACCTACCTGATTTTCTACTTTTCAGTCAAATTTAGCCTTCAAACAGTTTAGAGACTGCATTCTGACAAAAATTTGGAAATATTTTATGCCATCAGCACTTTTGTTTTCATTCTACGACCTCCCCTCCCCACCCCGATTCAAAAGGCTGACTACACCCTGATCATATCAATATTCATTAATAGAAGGGGCATGTTCTTCCACTGAAATAAAATCTGACAGGTAATAATAGGACTGTAGATCACTGTAGATAGGATTGTAGATCACTGTAGATAGGATTGTAGATCATGACCGAAAGAGGGGCATGTTCTTCACTATTAAAGTGCAGTCCAACAGATGCTACAGCGTAGTTGAAAATAAAAGAATTGCATCGACACCAACGTTGCCTCAAAAAATTGTTTACACTTTTAAGATTAATAATATCAATAATATTTATTATTCAATACAAAGTAGAGAGATAAGCACCTTTGAAAGTCTGCTTTTAGATCAGTTAGCCCCTCTGCTGTTTGGGGTGACCTACATGTACCGATGACTTTTAAAGATGGTTGAGTTAATAAAAGATGTTTGCAAAACTGGAGTCCTAGCCCTCTGCTAGCTCCTTGTATTAGAGCTGTGGCACCATTCATCTCATTGCAGGGAGCCGTCAACAGTTAACCTACTATGGAGTAGAAAAGCATGGGGGAAGAATGAAAGAGAATTAATGATACTATTAAATATATATCTTTCACAATCAAAACAAATGCTAATAATATTGTCAATAGAAACCATGGCTTACTTTGATTCAATATGCAATATAAGCTGCTCAGCAGTTGTGCTGTAAAGACATGGCTCTATTATGTATTGATAATCATGGAGGAAAATATTGCGATATATTGTACAAGATGATCATTTATCACTAAGTTACGCTATATGTGTATTTAGGCTATATGTGTGCCAAATATAATATTAATCCAGTTGAGATAGTGTTTACAAGCCCTTTTCAGCAAAATCATGTTAAGCCCCGCCCACTATGCATATAAGTGAAATTCAATGTTTTTACATCATGAACATGTACACACCAGCTTACATCATAATTACACCAAATATGAAAGAAAACAGACATGCAGTTCTTAAAATATGTACATTTCAAGATTTTACATCAAGCCCCACCTATTCAATAATATCCATGATATCACTACTAAAAACAAAAGAACACATCTATGTACCATGGGCTATCTGTGTACTACATATAACATAAATTCAGAGTACCGTTCTTGAGATAACACATTTGTCACAAACACACACTCATTGGAACCAAAAACATGACATTTGCGATGTTGCGCACTATCAAAATTGGTTCAAATTTGATGCTTGCCCGTGTTCTTTGTAAATATTACTACAAACAAATTGTATGCGTTGTACATAGTAACATGCACATAGGAGGCACAATGGTGCGTTCATACGCTTAAGGCAGCACAGAGGATTAAATACGCACTGAAAATATGTCAATAATTTCTTTACGCAAGTGTCTAATCTTTTAATTAGATGGAAGAAAATGCTTATGTGTGTGCTACATTTTTGTCTTGGAAGAACTTTTACATGTTTTAAGTCAAAATTATGGCATATCCTCGCTTAGACAGCATGGTAACAGGGATCGTAGGCCTACTAATCTTGATAAAAGAACAATGCATATTCATGTTTGATGATAAGTGTCAATGGAGCGTGACTTGGCTGCTGGCAGTGAGGTATATACTACGAAATGAGCCTGTATTCTTTAGTTGTACCCAAATTCAAGTTTTAAGAAAGTCTTCATACCGAAAATCTTGTTGCCCAAAATTTCTTGGGCAATTTTTTTTTGAAAACACATGTTAAAGCCCATTGACTTTGCTGTAAATTATTATTTTTTTAATGTATGTAGGCTTAAATCGTTCTTACTCGTACTAGGACAGACGCAAAACAAAAATCACCAAAATTTGTCTGTTTCCAAAAACTTATAGGCTAGGTGATGAAATAAAAAG
The DNA here is from genome assembly GCA_020152595.1 of Chiridota heheva. Classification (NCBI taxonomy): domain Eukaryota; kingdom Metazoa; phylum Echinodermata; class Holothuroidea; order Apodida; family Chiridotidae; genus Chiridota; species Chiridota heheva. Next base: position 321,411 of record JAIGNY010002451.1, on the reverse strand, counting down.
TCCCAATTAAATATATTTCATTTTAAAACGATGATAATATTTAGGCTAAGTGCATTTCTCATAAATAAAATTATGCGCCCTTTCTTTTCTGCCAATGGGACTATATTGGCCTAAAACGTAAATGAATTGTCACCTGAAAATTTCGCAGAACTAGGTTAAGTAAAAAAGTAGGCCTCAGATATTTATTTGATCGGCAACAATTTGAACAAAAGACTATTCCGGACACAAAAGGCACATTGATAAAAATTAGTTCCTCTGTTGATTGTAGAACGATTTCAAACTCTGAACTGCCACGCATCAGCTCAGTCTATAGACTATTGTCGGATCAATAATTAAATAACGCAAATGAAAAATAAAAAAGTTGTGTAATTTTGAAGGTTGTAACCCACTATTACAAAGACAGATGTAGCCTGAATTTGAAATACAGAAAGGTTGATGACATTTTCAGAATTGCTGTTCTTATTCCTTGTTTGGGCTTTTCTGTAACATTAACAAAACTTGGATCACCCCAAAAGTTCGATCCTTAAGGATCAAAAGCCTTTGATAAAGTCCCACACCAGCGCCTGTTATCCAAACTTTCCGCCGATGGCATTGGTGGAAATCTCCTGGCCTGGTTTGCATCATTCCTCAACAATCGCATTCACCGTGTTGTCTGTGATGGAGAAACCTCTGATTCTAAACAGGTTTTATCCGGTGTACCACAAGGTACTGTTTTGGGCCCATTACTTTTCCTTTTGTATGTAAATGACATCCCTGATAATATAAACAGCACAGTTAGACTGTTTGCTGATGACTGCCTTGTGTACAGAACAATTGATAACCCCTCTGACCAACAAATCCTCCAAGATGATCTTAATAAACTTGAACAATGGCAAAACAAATGGCAAATGAATTTCAACCCCTCTAAATGCTACATCTTGTCAATTTCCTCTAAGAAATGTTCTAAATCACCTGTTTATACCTTATGCAACCAGCCAGTTAAACATGTCAACTCCCATCCATACCTAGGTGTTGAAATTGATAATAAACTCAGATGGGATAGGCCTAAACATAAACATAACATAACCAAGAAAGCTAATTCTGTACTTGGCCTATTAAAACGTAACCTCTCAAACTGTCCCCCAGACGTTAAATCCACTGCTTATAAAGCTCTAGTCAGGCCAGTCCTTGAGTACGCATCAGCAGTCTGGGACCCACATCACCAGTGCGATGTGGATAAACTCGAATCTATTCAAAGGAGAGCAGCCAGGTTCTGTATGGCAGACTACTCTTATAAATCTAGTGTAAAAACATGCTTCATAAATTAGATTGACCCCTGCTAAAAACAAGAAGATACAACACCCGGCTACATATGCTGTATAAAATCAATAACAATCTTGTCGCCATCAATAAAGATAAACTTATCCCCACC